>CAIGRN010071931.1:0-20657 GCA_903798345.1 Fraxinus anomala
ACATGGTGAAACTCCGAATAATAAGTTTTTTGAATCATCATGTCTAAAAGCTTAAGTTTCAACATGCTACCTCACATTTACTTGCATAAAGAGCCTGTTTGACAATCATTATTGTAGAAAAAAAAGTTTTGAATATTGATTTTTAAAAGAATGTGTGTTTAAAAGGTAGAGAAAAGTTTTTGATATACGTGTAAAATATTTTATTGTGTGAATGTGTGATTGAAAATGATTATGTAGCAAATCACAGAATAAATTAATGGTTGTCAAACAGGCACAAAGTATGTAAACTTTATAAACGAGGCGATTCAACATCGCATAGGAGCATGGTGAAGCACCTGCTCTGGAAACATGCAAGAGCTTTTGAAAGGGTGAAGCAGAAATGACAATTGGTTTCACTTTAGACCTCAACTGACAGAATATTGATGCTGACGGAAACCTTTGCAGTGATTGTGACAAATGAATTACTATCTTGAGGCTTCTCTCCTATCAAAATACTTACATTCATCTAGTATTTGTTTGTTGATGCCATTGCTTTAGAAGATGCCAAAAGCACTGTGCCCAAAGAAGTCTGGTTAAATTTAGAGTCGATTATACAAATATCTTTTCATTACTACCTTGGCGATAGTCGAATAAAATCAACACGTTTTCGACATAATCCTTTTCATTTGAAGATAGGAAAAAGAAATAGACAAGAATCTGGTGCTAACTAATTCATCCACTCTGCACTTTCCTCAAGTTTTCTACTGTCTACACCTTTTGGACTTGTATAGTAATATGAACTTGACCATACAGTTCCCTTCTTTTTTCTACCCCATTTCCTAAGTATCCACAATATAATTTAAGCATATAATTTCTTCTTGTACAAGAAAATGTGGTTCTGGTTTTCACCAATCAAAAAATGAGATTCCCACAGCTGAAATCTGATTGGGATTATGACTTTTTATGCACTCTGGAACCAGATTCCACCTACATGGATGTTCACATCAGTCGCTGGAATCTTAAACACTTTTGATTTTGAACTTCTGGTGCACTCTGGAATCAGATACCATTGCTGTTATGTAACGAAACATCGGTGCTGTCTGAGAGAACAACAACGACAAATCAAGTCTCGTTCTTGATAAAACATTTTCTCCACTTCATTCACTTTTTTTGTTAAGACTAAACCTAATCCCAAACGTGAGAGCAAACAAAAAGTAGATACGCACGAACAGACGAACATAAGTTTACAGCATTTACCTTCATTATGAGAGTTACGTCCACTCGACCCTACAAATTTTCTGTTGGTTCTGCTGCCTAAGTTATGATTTATTAGTAATTTTGTTTTTTTAGAAAAAGGCAAAGGAAAGATCAACGAGGTTCCAAAGTATGGCTGAAATATATATTTAAATTGGGAAAGAAAGTATATCTAGTGTCATTGGGAATTTTAGGTGAGTATTCCCCAAGAATATCTTGATTAAGCAGCTAAATCTTCACCAATCATTTCTCATTAAAATCCTTTGCAATTCGATTTTTTCTCTTCATCTCACCGATTTCTGATTGCGCTTCTGTAATACATAGCAGCAATGGCACAGAATCAAAAGAACAAAAACTCTAAAGGTGTGTGTGAAAAAATCTACAATGCAGTTTCTGGTGGTAAAAAAATTCGCTTCATTTCGCATCACGCTCAGGGCGCATCGTCTAGTGAAACTGCTCCAAAATCCCGAGTTCAAAACAATGATAATTCCAAAAAAGCTAGCCTTCCGAAGAAGCCGTTTTTTCTGAACCAACCGAGCCATACAATGATTCCTATTGAATTTGAATCTCCCATTAGGCCATCTCCAATGAGTCCGAAAGAAAATATGCAAACAACTGCGAAAAGTGCTGGAAAAGACGATGATACTAAACGTGTTTCTGAGATTTCTGTACAAGAAATAGTGATAAATAGAGAATGCCGTGGCCTAGAGGGTAAAATGGAAGGCAAAACTCATGGTCAAGTCGAGAAAGTTCCTACAGTGAAAGATAAACCTCCAATTCGTGCTCCAATGGAGGGAAAAACGAAGTTGAAGGAGAAGATGACTTCAATAGTGAAGACTAAGTCCACGAAGGATAAGGCAATACAAGAAAAAGGCGATGAAGATGAGAAGATCAAATCCAAAAAGACGAATGATAAGTTCTCAGATTATATCAATCATGTGAAAAATAAAATGAGGACCGTGTCAACTCAAGTTGGTGGGGGTAGTGGTGGAGGTGATGGCGGTGCTCGGGTTGGAAGAACTGCTACAAGAAGAGATAGCTTCAAAGATAAGGCCTTGAGTTTTATAAATCGCGCAAAGATGAAGATCCGAAGAACGACGAATTTTGATGGAAAGAGCACCTCATTTAAGTAAAGATTGCAAAAGTATTTATGAATAAGCATGATTATATGTATATCTATTGATCAGCATGCATGCAATAGCTGAAAGTATTGAGTGTTAAGAACATTTTATGCAAGTCCAAGTTGTGATTGTACTGTAATCTTTAAACTATGTAATTGTTTGATTATTATATGAATTCCTTAAATTCGATATGTACTGTTGTTCCCTTTTTGAGTTCCAGAAAATATTTGCGATGAATGTGAAAAGATTGACAAATCGATCACCATCTCGAGGCTTCTCTCCTGTCAAAATACTACTACTGTTTTTCTTACTATTCTTATTTATAAACAATTTTTGAATTTACCAAACGGAAGCCAAGATTCAATTTTTGTTGGTTGACGACAACTAAAGCACTGCATCCAAAAAGTCCAAAAACAATAAAATAAAATTATTTTTCTCTCTCATTTTTAGACACACATTCTCAAAATAAAACATTTACACGTAAATCTAAAAAAAAATCATACTTTTTAACTATACATTCTTGAAAAAAAATCAATATTCCAAAATTTATTTTTTCCCAAAAGACCATTTTAATGGTTATCGAACACGGGCTAAGTCTCGTTCTCTTTGTCGTTTTGTCTTATCCATGGCAATGTTGGCGATTAGCAGTGAAATACAAGGTTTAAGTTTACTTGATCTTTAGTCGAACAAAAAATGTTTGAGATTAAAATGCGACATACGAGCTTAGTAAAGCTAAAGCAAATTGTTCGGCTCTATTCCCTTGAAAGTTTACGACTTTCGTTGATTCTGTAAAAGTCTATATAGGCAGGTAAAAGTTCATTAAATTCTACAAAAATCATTCACTAAGAATTTTTTTTTAAAATCCAAATTGAATACTCTTAGAAATTTCTCAAAATCCCGTTCTTTGGCAAATCCAGAAATGAAGGTTGTCTAATAATTTGTCGACTTTGGCTCATCATGGGATTGCTTAGTGGGATTCGGCCAGATACGAGGAAACCTAATATTTTAATTTGGGCTTCATGGTTTGGACTTCCAGATGATAACAGAAAGGACAATTGACAAACTTGACACTAAAATAGTCAGGTAGTAATTTTTACCACTCTCCTTTTTAATATATATTTAATATATATTAATTAAATTCAATGCCACTTTTTTAAATATACTTAATATTTAAGGAAAAATACAAAAAATTATAGAAAATAAAAAGGTTTTCTCGATTGCTGAAGTAGCAAAGAAAACTAAAATATAAAAATAATCGATCAACTAAACTGATGTAAGTAAAAAAAATGTTGAAAAATCAATCTTCTAAAAAAATGGTAGTTCACACAAGGCATCAAACCTCATGTTGACATACTCAACCCATGACGAGCTATTCGAGTCACATTATTAACCATATAGTCAATTTGTTATAATAAATAAGTTTGTATAGGCTCATATAAGCATTGACTTCTCATCGAATAAATTTTATCAATTCATTTATTTAGTTTGAAATTTTGGATCGACTTGACACGGTCGCGATCATGTATATTTTACATATGCTTCGAAACACGATTGTTTCCCAACTGACCTTTTTAAAATTCTTTATAATATGCCAAAGAATTAAGAACAAATAAAAGGTCAAAAAAAAAAAGTGACTATATCAACCTAAATAAAAATTGTAATTTTTGGATCGTGCTTGCAATATCATGCAAGAAGAGTTGACTTACACAACCACAACGGCTGACATAAAATAACAAAAGAATGTTTCAACCCTTTAGGGTTCTTGAAGAGCAATGCAAGGTACAAATATATACAGTAAAATGATAAAACTTTAATTTCTTTGTAACATTAATAATATCGAGCCCTGTCAGAGGCGAGCTGCAAGGGGGACACGGTGATGACCGATCATACAACATTTTGGGTTATTCTTGGTGTACATAATGGACACCCGGCCCGCGCGTCAATAGGGTGTTACTGGATGTCCATAATGGACATCCCTATGTACTTGGTTATATACACCAAGAATAATTCCAACATTTTTAGTTTCTTTTAAATTAATGTTGAAATTTTGATTTTTTTATAATATTCCGACTTCGTCACATAGCCGTATGATGTATCCAAATAAACACAAAAACAATTCGGGATGAAAAATTTTGTCAAACTATTTATAACGTCCCTTTTTCTTCTTTTCTCACTTCACACTTTGAAAATTATTTTTCGAAATGACTAAAGAGGGAAAAGTTATCTATTGAGGTACTCCTAAAGACACATCTAACCTAGGCATCGGCGTGTAGTTGAGCGCCTATTATACGTCAACGGGCATGCTTCATGTAATTTGTTGAGGGAATAATTAAAATTATTAATTAATTAATTAATTGAGTAAAAGTCAATTGTTCTATGACATTTTCAACTGTATTATACCAAGATATTTAAAATTAAGTGTCCTTTCTGCATCTGATTAGATACTAATTTATGAGAATTTTAAAAAAAATAAAAAATTGAGTAACCTCATACAAATGATTGATACATGTATTTGAGTGTTGTCTTTTTGGCAACAATAATTTGTTTAATGTTAGATAATTCATAAAT
This sequence comes from Fraxinus anomala, assembly GCA_903798345.1. NCBI lineage: Eukaryota > Viridiplantae > Streptophyta > Magnoliopsida > Lamiales > Oleaceae > Fraxinus > Fraxinus anomala. Next base: position 4,923 of record CAIGRN010071931.1, read on the forward strand.
AAACTCAAAGTTATGCTTCACACCACCCACAACTTTTTGTTTGACATATAAATAATTGACCAAAAAAATTTGTAAATAAAAAATAAAGAATTTCTCAAAGGGTCAACTATACACAAATCCTTTTATATGATCATCAAAGCGTATAAAGGGGCAATTAAAGCTTTGGAAAATTGGTGTTAAAACTTTGAAAAATACAACTCGTGAATTTCATTTATATAACTGCTTCCCAATATTTAACAAAACGATTCCGACTTCTCTAGAGTTTTTGGTATAGCACAATTGAGATGACGTTGGGTTCTCTCTCTCGTGGGGCTGAAGCAAAAATAAATTTGAGAATTCAAGAGCAGCGAGACGAGTCATTTATCACTACTATATGTGTCATGTAAAAGTGCAGTGATATATGCAGTTGAAAAAATATACATGAATAAACATAGATATGGGAATAAAATCATAGACTCGACTTTAAATTTTGTATTGAAAATAAAACTTAATAGCTTGTATTATTTTTATGATGGGTCGGGCCTTTGGAATTTTGTCTAGAAGGTTTATTTCCTCTTTTACATTGTCTTAAGAGGTATGACAACGACTGCAAGCAAGCAGAGACTCGTGCACTTCATCGTCATACATAAAAGTTGTTCAAAGATAATAAAAAGACAACATTTTAGGCCAAAAGCCCATGACTCCCCCACCTAAGCTTTTAGTATGCAATTATTTAATGAAATAAATGCCCGTTTCTTGATGTTCAAAAATGGTTACATCACCATATGTATGGATGGAGAGCAATTCCAACTAGAATTATTTTACATCCAAGAAAGTAGTGCACAAGTTGGATTTGAAACCTATAATTTGAGGTTATAAAACTATTTATGTGTTCGAAAGTCGAACATAAATTAATGCCCCAACTTACACGAAATTAAGACAAACTCAGAAGTAAAGAGAGGGTATTAGAACTTAGGTTGCAAGAGTGTACACAATAACATTTATAACATAAATTCTTAGTGATCTTTATTAGTTTTTCGCTCTTTCTTTGACAATTAAAGTTGTAGAACGTTTCAAGGATTGAATTATTAGTAATTAAATGCATTAGGCGAGGTGGGCTAAAAATATATGAGACAATTTGACTAGTATTCATTACGAGAACCTTTCTCTAAAATGAAAGCGCTTAGGATAGTTCTCTCGCGCACCAAGTTGTCGTGCAACAAATTATAAGTTTATAAGGAAGTCCAAAAAAATTGAAATATCTTTGTCCATGTGAGAAATCTTCTTTCCTTTCAAGAGTAACTTCTAGCACAATTCTACTACAAACCCATCTAGTGGTGGTCATGTAACCACTTGGTGTCTCGACATATCAATGCTTTTATCTAAAGAACAATGGCATCAATAAATTTGGATGGTCCCTAATGCTTCTCCATGAATTCTTTAAACGATTCTTTAATATCAACCGTCCAAAACACTCCTAAAAGCTAACATGTAAAGTTAATGAGAGGGAAAAAGTGGATGATGGAAGAATCAGATCAAAATCAAAGTGTTATTGAGTAAACAACACAATGAATAAATCAAACATATTATAGTTCAACTCTTGGTGGCTTGCTATGAGCAATTTCTCTACTCAAAAGGACTAAAAACAAAAATGTTCTACTACAAAGTACAACGTGCATTGTATTTAAAAATCGTGACACCTTTTTAAAATCGAGGCCCAGTTCGATTTGCGTCTTGTGGTAAAAGTCTTGACGATCATGTTTAGCGTCAATACTGTAAATTCAAATGTGCTCAATAAATTCACTCATACTTTGACGATTTCTCTCTAATTACGAGTATTCAGAAATTACAATTACACGTTACCAAATAATAAGTTTATATTATTTATGTACATTATTTTGTTATCTATAATAGACGATGTTAATTTTAATATGCAAATCTACGCGTATGAGTGATGCTAACTTTAGAGAAGGGGCTCTCATGTGCACCCTTGACTTTTGGCTAAAAAGGGGAATGGGAATCACGCCCTGGGTGGCGGATCCCACAGGCCACAATATTTTGGTCACCTTGGCTTGTTCCCCAAAATAGCCACAATAAGCCGTTGGCTTCCAATTCCGGCTCAAGCGGTCAATCTTAGAACTGTTGAATATGGAAATAAAAATTCTTATTTAGCAGGCTATACTTGAAAGAATCGCAGATAAGCTTTTAAAACCCATGTTTAGTAGGAGTTTAGTAGGAATTAAAATTAAAATTTTAATTTAATTAAAAGTCAATAATTAATTTTACTCATATATTTCTTGGGAATCACTCATTTCATCAATTTTATTGAAAATTATCAAAAATTTGATTTTAATCCCCATCGGACATGAAGCTAAATGTTTGTACTTTCCAGAGAGATGTGACTAGTCAATTTATGAATTATTTTTGTGACAAATGATAAATACGAGGCAACTAAGACCTTCCATGAGAAATCTGTTGAGATCTCCAAGTTCTGTGCAGTTCGACTGTCAGCAAGTCTCGACTCCACTTTTCGTCCACGTGTAGTCGTGTATGTTAATGCACACTTTGGACACTGACGGTTAGATTCATGTTGTGATAGCTCTGATAGGCACTTCGATGCTTAAGTCAAATGATTGAAAAATATAGGGTATTGAAGAGATGCAAGGAACGCAATAATGAACTGGAGTCGGATTGTAAGTTGAAGATTCAATTTCACATTACCTTTAGAAAGTCACACTACACTACATTGAGTACTTTTACCAAGAGAAGAAAGCTGAGATTCTAAATGTTTGTCATGTGATATCGTTTAACGACTCACTTGTCAAATCGTTACGTAGATAAATAATCGTCATAATTAACTTTATAAGCATGCACAATACATGATATTAGTTCATCAATGAAATTTACCAACAAGCAAAAATGGTTAAATGAAGCAAAAGTTAAAAAATTATACTGCTTGAACAGGGCCACGTGTGGCCCTGTTCAAGTAGCAAGGTCCAAAGTTAAATAAAATTGTGTCCACGTTAATAGGGGTGGCCATGGACCCACGTCAAAATTTCTAGTTCTGCCCTTAATAATTTTGTTCTTGGCCCCTCTAAATTTTGGCCACGTTATTTCATGTTTCCTCCCCGTGCAAACCTTCTTGTCCTACCTTGACTGAACCGCCGCCACATCATTATCATATTCGAAATTTCAAACATTGTCACCTAGTTTAGTCAAATTAATTGAGCTGATATTCTTTTTAATCCTGAAATATAAAGTAACATTATTTTAGCCAAATATAGGTCTAAATTTAAAAATCACTTTTTTTTTTCCCCTCTTCAAATTTGTTTGTCCAACAATACTAAAAGGAACTTTTGTTTTCAAATAGATGTATTCTTACTTTTCAAAGAGATTTTTTTTTTTAAAACTTATTTTTAGGCTTGGTCATGCTCTTAACGTGCCATTTACTTAATGTTGAGGAAACACATTTCACTACATAATATTCTTGTGAGACATTTGAGACCATTTTCTTATTCAATTATTCAATTAAATAAATACTAGTGAAATTTGATCGAAAATGTTTCATGCACCTTTTTTAATAATATTATAAAATTAAGTAATCTATAAACGTATCAAATATTTGATAGTGATAGTACTATCTAATTTTATTTAGCATCTGTTTGGTTTAACTAAAAAATGGATTTTTAATAAATTTTGAAAGAAGTTGCTAGTAGATAAAATGTGATTGAAAATGAAATTGAAAAAAATGAATTTTAGAAAATGAGGGCCAAATAGAGGGCCTTAATATCATAGTTATCATATCTGATTGGCCAAAGCATCATGTCAATGGGTCACTAGTTCAACGGGTGGATCATTGATTCAATGAAAAGTCATTGTTACGTCGAAAAGTAAAACAATTTTTTTTTTTGGAAAAAAAAAAGACAGAGATATAAATATAAGTATATTCTATTTTTTTTTAAAAAAAAATTATTCATTTTAATAGAAATATTCTAAATTCTAAATTTTCTATTTTTTTTTTCAAAAAATTAAGTTTTTTTCATATTTCTTAATATATATAGTTGTATCTATATTATTCCTCGATCTTTCATCTCTATTTTTCATTAGAATAAATTTTAGTATGCATTTTATAAAAATAATAGTATTATGTTTCTAAAAATTATTATCGAAAAATATTGTTTTTTGTATATTTGAATATAATATTTACTAATTTGTAATTACAACTAGTGGGTAACCAATTAAATCAATTGAAAATCCGATTGGTTCAAGAGGGTCAATAACTATTTGAAAGATCATTAATCCAATTGTGTTATCTCGATTGAATCAGGATTCATCGATGGATTCGACTGATCATATCAAAGTTAGATATCTATATTTAATACTAATTACCAAACCCACCATTTAAATGAGATTTATCGAAGTTTCTTTCCCATCAACTTACATACTTTGCTTAAAAGAATAAAAATCGAATTTGTTTTTACTTTAGTTAAACTAAGGCATAAGACAGCGCGGCTCTTTTAAGATTTTAGAGCCTTCTGATTATAGTACAACTCAAAAAGGTATTAAGGTACTGAAATGGAAGCCAAGCCGAGTCACAGGTTTCAGCATTAGCGACCGGCTCGTATTACAATTTACAACAAGTTGGTGGAACTGTTATCCTACGCCACGGTGGGTGGCAAAAGAGGATATTGCGCCATGTGCGTAATGCGCTCCTTGGATGGTCGGAATCACTCCAAATGAAGCTTACTACCCTACGCACTCGTTCTCCTGGGACCCAACTGCCCTTCCCGTTTTCATTGTTCATTGGCCAGCTTCAACGTGGGTCCCTTTTTCCTACATACGAGGCACGAGCCATACAATGATACATATAAATATGTCTGATATAATAGAACAATTCCAAATGAAATTTGGATCCAAAGCAAATCCTTATATAAATATTGGTTGATTTGCTATTGTTGGACATTTTAAGAGAATCATATTTTATTAGGTCAAAAAAAGAATTATTTCTTCAACACTTTCTCAAATAATTTATCGCTCATTTACTCGAATATTAAACGATGACCTTATATCAATTTCTTAATTAACTTGATTTTCTTTGAAACATTTTAAACTTATTTAGGGTATTGTTAGTGTTATGCAAGTCGATTGAAACTAATCTGAAATTGTGTCTAATTACTTCTAAAAGTTTGAATATTTAACAACCACTAAAACAACAACCAACTCGACATGTTTGCAAGGAAATTTTTTTGGATGAACTTGAACAAGTTTTACCCCTTCCTTATTTAAAAAAGAAGATTATCTTTTTATTCATTTGTTTTATTTTTTAACATCTCTTCAACTTTTGACTAAAGATTTTTTGGGTCTAAACCTACGCTGAGTTTAAAACATTCGTTATGTGATATCATATGGTTCTCCTTTTTTGAGAATCGAATTTAATTTATTCTCTTCAATGATTCTTGAATTTGTGAACGGTTTCATTATTTAAACACTTTCGCATTATACATCTCAATTCTAGAATAAAGCATTCTTAATTTAGGTGTTGACAAAATAAATCGGGCTTCCTAGTTTATCATGATACACTTTATTTTACATTTGCACATATAATAAATAAATGCCACTTAATTATCTAAAGATGTATGTGTTCTAAATTAGCCTTTAGTCTCTTAGCTGGTAATACATTAGTTTTTGGTAGAAAATAACACTCTTTAACTTATTCTTGCACATCTCTTTTAGTTTTATGCTAAAGTTGCCTTTATTCTCTTAGCTTTACATGGATTAGTCAAGGTAAAAAAATATTCCATTTGAAGATATCCCAAATTTAGCTTTTGTACTTTCGAATTTTTTTTCCTTTTCTTTTTTCAAAGGAAAGGGGATTGATTTATCGACTTCGATTTTTGTTAATGATGCGGGAATATCTAATATTTCCAAGCATATAATTGATGTAAAGTCATTTTTAAAAGATTCATTCATTAAATAAGCTTAAGAGCTAAAACTGCCAAGGTCATCCAAGACTACAATTTCTAGTTAGGGTCAATCTTGACATTTCACGTGATCTAGTAATGCTACGTAGCACAAGTTTTGGTAAAGAGTGAACCCAACCGACTTATTGTTCAATGTATTAAAATGATTGGACAATGAATAAGCGAAGTTTATTGCCACGTAGATTTTTGCTAAGCATCGTCTATTAGCTAATTACCACATAAATTGGTGCTAAGCACCAGCATGACATTTTAATTTCTTTGTCGATTTTGTTCAACACTATTTAATTTATTGTACAATAAATCAGTAATATTTATTACCACCTAGACTAATAATTACCTTTTATTTTATTTTTCTAATTATGTTTGATAGTATTTAATACAATAATTATTACCTGTTAAAAGACACTTATTTTCCATTTGTCAAATCTTCTAGGTGCACCTTTTCTTCTCAACTTTTTAACCATTTCCGAATATTTTGATTAAAAAAACTAACGCGCGCCACCAAATCCTCAAACAAATAAATTCGAAAAAATTGCACAACTTGTATCTAACCTATTTCTCTAATAATAAGTTAGTCCTTAACACTTAAAACATAGAAAGTTTGCCAAAGCTTTTCATTATAGATAAACTATTAGTCGACATATACAAATGTCCAAGTATATGTTAAATCGTCAAATAGTGCTTTTATGTTTTGCTTTACAACTTGACTTGTTGCTTGTAAATAACATTTAATAAATTGATCAGATGATTTGACTCGAAAAAGGTAAAGAGTCACGTGTAAAAGCAATATTAAAAAATAATTTATTTTGTGAACTAGCCCATTGTTAGCCCAAATTGATTGATTCTTATCTTATTTACTATCAAATTTTAAATTATTAATTTTGACTTATAAATAAATTAAAAATTTGAACTGCTTTACCATTTTTTTCAAATTTAACTAGTTGATTCTTTTTAAAAGTGTGACATGTTTCAATGAAGGTCATGTTTAAAGTATTAAATTTTTTGATGGTTTCATCAGTTGGAAAATTTTATAAATTATCAAAATTTATTTCATTCATATATTCTACTTGATTCATAAGTACTATTCACTTATACTCTTCTCGTTTTTATCTATTCACAAAATAAAATATATGAATTCTTTCCAAACGGATACGAATATGCAATTATAATGAAAACAATTTGCTCATGTGCAATAAATTGAGGACTAATGGTGCAATTATTCTCTAAATAATTCCGATTAATAAAATTTATTTCCATGTCATCAATATTTATTGACACGTGTCACGTGTTCCCCACAAGTATGGACCTCCGACAATTCCTTCCTCTAAATCATATAAAACCATACCACCTAAACATCCACGAAACCCAATCCCGCTTTCGTAAAAAAAAAAATAACATTTTTTTTTTCGCTCTTTAAACATTTTTATTTTTAGAAAAATTTCTATAAAATCCCGTAAAGTTTACTAAAAAATAGGCTTAAACATAACGAACTATACGATATTGACACACCAATTCAGCATTCAAAAGGAGAAGGCTTTTTTGTTATTCACTGAAGATTTCACTTGAAGATGCCGCCGGCGGCCAGTGTAGTAGCGCATGGAGATAGGGTACCTGTAAAGGTTGTGCCAGCGGTGGTGCAGCAGCCTCAGCCGGTGATGACGACGGCGTCGGAGGCTTTCGCAAAGGACGCTATAATTGCGTGGTTCCGAGGGGAGTTTGCTGCGGCCAACGCCATCATTGATGCGCTCTGTAAACACCTGAGGCAACTCGAAGGTGGTGTTCCGGCGGAGTATGAATCAGTGTTCAGTGCTATTCATCGTAGGAGGCTGAACTGGATCCCGATCCTCCAGATGCAGCAATACTATTCGATTGCTGATGTCACACTGGAGCTTCAAAAGGTTGAGGCCAAAAAGTGTGAAGAAAGTCAGGTGGATGAAACGAAAATCGAGGAGAAAGAGAAAACTCTAGAAAGCTCGGTCGAGGAGGGTAATGAAAATGGTGGAGTAGAGCCCATGGATGAAGATTTTACTAGGGATGATTCACCTGAAAGTGAGATTACTGATACAGGTAAGTAAAATGATCCCAATCTTTATCAACATTTATTTCTGCAAAAAAATTGTGAAAATCCACCGATTTTGATACAAAATCTCTATGTTTGCTTATGAATCAAAATTTTGTGGTTTATGTTCTTTTTGTAATTCATTTCTTCCATTTTTCTGAACTTTCGTGTCTTTAAGCATCTTATAGAATTTGTTTTACTGTTAAAACTAAAGTTCAAATCTTGAATCATGGATCAAACCCCATAAATTGGAATTATTGATTTTGATTCAATTCTTCGACACATCCTCTGTTCTTGGTTTCCTCAATCTCTACTTGCAAAAGAAAATAAAATCTACAAAAATAGGAATTGTTAAATTCTAAATTAGGTTGATATTTTCCAAGATTGAGAAAATCGAAATGGGGAAGTGTGTTAAAGGCCTGCTCTGTGATCGTCTTATTCGGAGCCCCACCCACCCGATTCACAGGTAGTTTCGGGAAAAGCAAATACCATTATTAATTCATGATAGAGATGAGCTGAATCGGGGAGGTCCACTTGGAGAAGCGTGAGGTATCACTGAGATCATTAAATTAAAATTTGTTTGACTATTTAATGGGCGGCTTTAATCGTTTTAAGGGACGTCATGGCTGCGTCTGGTTGGATTTCTTTAGCCGGGTAGGCCCGAATGGGACCTTGAAAATTCTGAACCTTTTTTGGGATTTTCGGTTTGTTCTAGTAAGTTTTCAACGAGTCTGACCTGAGTGAACTCGTCCTTGATTGTTGGCCATGTTGTTTGGTGACCTTTTTGTTGGGGGTGGGGTGGGGGTCCTTACTCCTTAGAGAAGCAGCTGGACGGAATATTCTTTTGATTTGTGCCAACTGCCAAGAAAGGGTTATAAATTCTGTTTGCAATAATGCTACAATTTGGTCCCTAAACTTTTTCGTGATCGCGACAGCAATGGTGGTAGGGAGTGGGCCGGTTGACGACTAAAGTAAAACCATGCAACAAGTTGGGTGATTAACATTGTTTCTAACCCTTCGTTTTAATAATGTTAAAAGAAAATTTAACCAAAAAGTCGTTTTATTAAATTGGATCGCGAGCTTCATTGTTATGGCAAATTACAAACTATTGAAAGAATTGATTACGGCATATTTGATATGATGCAAGTGCACGCTAGAAATAGTCCAATCTAGGGAACAAAATATTATCCTTAAAGTTTATACCACTTTTGTGTACCACTAGTGCTTTTTTTTTTGGTGCTTAGTTGTGCTTTCCCATTTTTGTCTTGGTACGATAGTGGATTCAGTACAGCAAATTAGTACTTTCCTATTGTATAAATTTTTAAAATAGAAGTCGTACATATTTATTTGGTTCACAATGGTAAATAACATTGAATGGTATAATATATGAGATATTAATTTATATGTAGACGAGATAATATTTAAGGATAGTTGGGTGGTAAGTCCGAGGTTCGGTGTTTGCACAACCGTCGTTTGTCCCAAGGGAAAGAAATGGTCCTTTAGTGTAACAGCTTTGGGCTGACCTTCATAATTGAAAAATAACTGTCCGATCAAATTATGACCTCATAATTTATAATCTTGAGATTAATTCAATAATATTATAGTACCTGAGAGATTCAAAGATTGAAGAATCCCTGCTGGCAACTCTACATGTGTCACAAATTGCGAGAATATGTTTAGTATGCAATATCGAAGCGGCATAAAGCTTTTGCTCAGTTCTAGTCAAACAGTTTATATATTCTCCCCTTTTACCTTCCAAAAATGTAGCATATATGTATTAGACTGTTTTTTTATTATAGTGAAGATACAAAATCCATTCCTTCTCTTCTGTTCTGCAATATAGGATCTCAAGAAGTGCAGCCGTTGCTTGAACATGTTGATATATGTTCTAACCATGATGGATGTGAGGCGCGTCGTGAGCAGATCAAGTTGACAAAAGGGTTCTTAGCAAAGGAACCCGTGAAAGGCCATATGGTGAGTTTCAATTGCTTATGGAACCTTTAAGCTTAGTGAAACATGCTTTCAGTTGACATAATATGTTACAATATAGCTGCAAGTGTGCTCATTGACTGATATTACGACTGGCAGGTTAATGTTGTTAGAGGTCTTAAGTTGTATGAAGACATATTCACTGATGTCGAACTCTCTAAATTGAATGACTTTGTGAATGAGCTCCGAGTTGCTGGCCAGAACGGTGAACTCTCAGGTGGATCCTGTGATTCGTCATGCTTTTATAGTTAAACTAGTTGTTTCCTTTTGGGCCAGAAGTTTTGAGATTGTAAAGGGCATCTTCTATAGTAATGATTGAAGCAGGTTTGAGCATTTTTTTTACAGTAAGTTTAAATATTGGTACCTTCCGTTGGTTATGCTAGGCCTCCACTGTAACTTAGTTGCCAATGCATGAGAAGTTGAAAAGTTTTAAGGTTGTCTGATTTCTTCCAATGCATCTATTTAACTTGCCGGGTCGTCTATTTAATTCTTGATATGCAGTAGTTTATGTGGTGAAAGTGATATTTCGATGACTCCATTTAGCGTTGATTAAATACTGTATACTTGTATCAGGCGAGACATTTATACTATACAACCAGCAAGTGAAAGGAAAGAAGAGAGAGTTAATTCAGCTTGGAGTTCCCATTTTCGGACAGATAAAAGACGATGCAACGAGTAAATTGCAGAAGAGTACGGAAGAGTCGTATTTCGATACATATGATCTATATTTGGTCAATTTTTTTTTCTTTAATTTTTTTAATAATAATGTACGTATTTACAGGCTATATCGAGCCAATTCCAGCACTTCTACAAGGTGTCATTAACCACTTGATCCAGTGGCATTTGATTCCAGAAAATCGAAAACCAAATAGTTGCATCATTAACTTCTTCGATGAGGTATAAATCTTTCTTCTTTTCACTTAACAGAGAAATTTAATAGTGTAATTGAATCGGTTTTCTGGTTGTATAGGGGGAATACTCTCAACCTTTTCTGAAACCACCTCATTTGGACCAACCAGTTTCGACCCTCCTCCTCTCTGAGTCAGCAATGGCATTTGGTCGAACCCTCATCTGTGATAGTGAAGGGAATTATAAAGGGCCACTCACGCTTTCTCTCAAGGAAGGGTATGTCACAATTTATACATATAGCCCATGTTTGATACGTGTCCATTATCCTGTCCCATTCAGCGTACTAAACATATCTGTCATCAATTTGATTCAAAATTAATTTTGACAGGTCACTTTTAGTCATGAGGGGAAATAGTTCCGATACAGCAAGACATGTTATGTGCTCCTCGTCGAACAAGAGGGTGACCGTGACATTCTTTAGAGTCCGGGTGGAGACACAAAATGCCGAGGCAACCCCTTTAACCGGAGCAATGACCTTATGGCAATCCAGTGTTCAAACTCCATACGCAGTCCCAAATGGAACGATTAGCCCCTACGAGGCAGTGGATACGATCCCCAAATGGGGTGTCCTCCGAGCTCCTGTGGTTATGTTGCCTATGCGTCCAATGGTTTTGAGTCCTCAAAGGATTCCACAAGGTGGGACCGGTGTTTTCTTGCCGTGGACCGTTGGATCAAGGAAACCAGCAAAACATCTTCCACCGCGTGCTCAGAAAGGACGATGTCTCGCTCTACCATCCCCTGTTGAAACTCAGATGACTTCTGATCCGGCCATCAACCGTGATGGGAAATCTCTGTAAGTTAATCTGTTAGCGTTGGCTGTTATACATTTCCTGAGAGCCAATAGGCTCCAGAAATAGTTGAGAGCTCGAAAGTCGCACGGATTGTGGATTAGTTGTAACAGAGAGTTGAGTTTGTAGTGTATTGAGTTTCTTGAGGATGCAGTCTTTTTTACATTACCATATATTTGTTACTTTTTTCCCATTTTCTGTTTATCAAGCACAATTAATTAGCTTCAGTTGATTTGGTTGTTTCATCCATAAAATCTTCTACTTTCTACTGTCAAATCTATAAAATAGAGAATTATTCACTCCAACAAGAGTGCTTTGAATTTATCAGCTGTATCCAACTGATATAATCTAAGACAACGTTGAAGTTGTGAATTTGCCCTCAGACTGAACTTCTAGATCGGAAGTGATGATTCCATTTGTACTCCACATCCCTGAGGTAATTTGGTTTGTGGGTTTATAACCAGTTGGGCACCATCCTCGTACAAGCCAGCTTTGATATGGTTGTTACAGATGGCACCTTTCTGGGATGACTTTGTTGTGGATAGAGCGCCCTGGGGACGTGTACTTCTAGTGACGACTTGTTCCACGATTCAGATGGAAATACGAGACACCATGGAAGTCGGGTTTGAATGGAGGGGTGGAAGACTGGAATGTAATAACTCTTCTCCAACATCACTAAGCTAAAGATAGGTTTGTGGGTTTATAACAAAATGGACATCGTTTCCTTACGATCCACTTTCAAGGATGATATTGCTACACGAGGCAATTCAACATGATAGCGTAGAATAAAGCACGACCACTGCCTATTCATGAAAAGTCTATTGCCAGGTCTTCGTCGAAAAAAGGAACGTGATCCATACCTCTTGTCTTTACAATTGAGCTAGATTTAGTTGGTAGTTACTATTTGGGAATGAAGCATGCTTCAAGAAAGGCATATTTATTGTTGGTATCAGGGGGATGTGGATATTTATTCTTGCTAGCTGTTTATACTTTTGACCAGACAAAGGAAAAACCAATGAAACAAGGGCCAAGCTTTGGTTTGAAAAAGAAAGTTATGATACAAGCGAAAGGTCACATCCTGCTTTTTGTTACCTCCACTCCAAAGAATAGAATAGAATCATGCTGACAAGCTAATCATTTTTGTTGATAAACACACTGAAAGGCTTGAACATTGCCCTACCTATCAAATTCATTCCGGCAAAAAATGCGGAAAAGGGGTGAGAATTCTCAGCCTATCGGCATTTGCCAAAGGTTCATGAACTTGATTTTCGGTATTTTGAGTCATCCCACTCCTCATCGATCTGTTGAAGTTCCTATAGAAGAAGGTTCATCAAGAAATAATGGAAAAAGTTCCATTAGGCCATCAAGGGCTAATGGATCTTCTGAGATTGTAGTTCAGTTCCGACATATTGGTGCATTAGAAAATTGGAAGACCCCAGTTGATGATTTTGGTTCTTCCATTCACGTCCCAAAGAAAGATGCATCAAGCTTTCCAGACGCAGAGAAATCTGATGTGAAAGCTGGAGATAATGACCTTCAGCAGCAGGGTCAGAGCCAGGAGCGTAATCCAGTGGCCTACGAGCAGAAAAATGGTTCTAGGAACAAAGAGAGTACCAATCTTTTAGCTGAAGGAACAAAGTTGAATAAGCCCAATGAAGAGACAAAACCGAACCCTCTGAGGAGGCCACGGCCTCTTCTGAGTGCGGACTCAAACATAAATGCAAAGGCTGAATCATTCATAAAAAGTAGGAAGGAAGCCATGGGCAGAGGCTTCGGCTTTGATCCCAAAAAAGACTAATTTTTTTTTTTTTATCCTGTTCTGATTCTTGTTTTTGATCCTCTGTCAAGTACCAGAATTGGAGAGATTGGTTTTGATTTCTTATGTAATAAGGTTCTATATGAAACTTTTGTTGCTATAACATAGAAAATCCCAAGAAAGGATTAATTCTACAGAAGTTTATTATTCACTAGCTCATGCTGATTGTAGTATATTGATACGACTTTTCGCAGTTACGTATCTTCTTTTTTACTTGTAAGGGTTGTATCAACTTATTTTAAAGTTTCAACGTAATGAGATATGACAAACTAATCATCTTTCTACTTGTTCATGAAACGTGCTTTCGTGTTCAAGCACGTGCATAGAATTTGGTAAATCAGTGATGGCTGAGACTTGAATATTTATGAGAGTTTTGTGAGAAAATTATATGGAAGGTAAATAAGATCATTTAACGTGCAATATTTGTTCTTAGTTTGGATGGTGGATTCTATTAGGGTGATTGGTCGTGCAACATTCGTGCCTCTATGTGGTCACGGGTTGTATTAAGGTGAATGGACGTGCAATATTCGTGCTCTATGTTTGAATTAACCGTTTACCATTGTATGAACATTGGACGAGGGGGCGTAGAGAATGAAATGCCAAACATTTCGATCTAATCGGAATGAGCAACAACGAAATGGCAAGGTACCACAAGAAGGTTTGTAGTTTTTGGACCCGTAACTTTTACCATCCTCGTTTTGTGCTTGTGTTGGGGGATGTATCACTAGAAATCAAACTTAGAACTGTTAACAACGAGTTGATTGTTTACATTTATTGGTCACGATTATTACTAAAATGATTATTCTTCTTGTACATATGAGACATCATAATGGTCGGCGCCCCCTCCAATAGGGGGCACCATGTGTCCATTATGGTGCCCTTATGTACTTGTAGTACAACCCTTACTAAAAAGTAAAAGTTCATTCATTGTTAGTTAAGTAGATAATTACACAGTTTTTTAGATGTTAATTATTTCTAATGTTTATGCATTGGGTATAGTTATCACATAAAATTGAATACATGAGCGACAATATATTAATGTTAAATTTTTCTTTCTTAATACACTAGTGCACAGGGTAAGGGCAACTCTCCATGCCAGGCAATATATATATATATATAACATTGTTTTAATTTCGTTACGCCTTTCAAAAATGCCTGCCCATATAAGATTGGAGCAGGTTCAAGGTGAGGACTATGTTCTTCATCTGTTCCTTGTATCCTGAGGACCTTGATTAAATGAAATTTGTCATTCCTATTCACGAGGACAAAAATTACAATTTTATTATTTTCCTTATACAACATAATCTATTTCTATTTTCACTTTTGTAATTATTACTTTACGAATATTTCGATATGATGAATAATGGCATCTAGTTACTAAAATTTCTTCATTTTGAAATAAAAAGTTGACTTGAATCACTTTATATTAAATATGGATAAAATTACAATTTCAATAATTCTATATATGACACGAATCTACTTCTATTATCACTTTTCATGAATGAATTTCAACTTTAATAATACTAATATGGGTTTGTATTAGTACCAATTGAAATTATAGCAAGACAGCGAGATGATCGTGGGGGTGATCAATTGAGATAAACAATTTGCTCGAAGAATGGTAGATCAATAGCACCACAAGTAGAACATCCAAAGGTGACTTATAGAGGAGTTGGATAAATCCATCTCAACTCGACGAAGTTTAGGTAGGTCACCAGTGCGATTGAGTGTGGGGCTATTAACCTACATCCACATTACCGTGCTAAATAAGGGTGTTATCTCCCATATTTCTAAGACGTCATCGAAGGGAGTTGCGACACCAGCTCACACCCTCAACATTCAAATTGTTACTGAAATGTCCATAAAATGGAACTCCAGGAACAAAGAAAGGAATATAAAACCTTCTTAGAGGGGAATTAACGTTCTTTTCTCCATAGAAACAAATAATTCGCATAGTGAATACTTCCTTTCTCTTCTCTTTAAAGTACTGACTCATTGTAATACCCAGACCAGGAAAGCTTAAAAAAGATTTGATAGGTACTACTCACACCAACAAGGTGCACCTTGTTTTTCGAAAATTTATCGTTAGAAACTCCACAGTTAAGTGTGGTTGGCTTGGAGCAATTCTATAATGGGTGACCCCCTGTGAAGATTTTTCGGAGAGCGTGCGAGTGAGGACAAAAGATGTTGAAAAGACCCATGTTGGTATAGTGG
>CAIGRN010071960.1:0-10802 GCA_903798345.1 Fraxinus anomala
GAAGATATATATATATATAAAGAGAAACTCATAATGCATATTTGTATACATCCCTCCATTAAATTTTTTCTCTCTCTCTCTCTCTCTCTCTACTCCTTTGTGCTAGTGCATTTCTATAGTTACTTTACCTCATAAAAAAAATGTCAGAAATTCAATTTCATAAAAAACCAGATGTGCCACACTTTATTTATAGAGATGAACCGAACAAGAAGCCCTCAACACAAAAGGTGAGAAAAAAGGTACACTTCGAAATAGAATCAAACCAATTGCTCGAAAGTGAAGAAAATGGGAATTATTACGAGAGGAGAAACAATTCAGCTAGTCATAGACATGTTCAGAAGGAGAAATTATCTTCGACTAAAGTGAAGATATTGATGACTAAAGAAGAGGCTGCTCGATTGCTATCAAAATGTAAAGATGGAGGGGTGCTTGAATTCAAAGATGTAGCTCGAGAGCTTGTTCAGATCCCTGATAATCGAGTTAGCTTCGTCTCTCCTTGAAATTTTGATAAATTAATTGGTTGATGAACTGATGTCAATTAGCTTTGAAAAGTATTAAAGACTGCGTCTATTTTACAGCAACTTGAATATATAGTTACTGTTGATTTGGATACATTTTCATGTAATCTCTTGGAGTTAAACTGCAAGTGACTTAGATACGTTCTATTAGTATGTATTTGCTTTGATATAGAAGTGCCACAACGTGAAAAACTGCCCCAACCCTGTGTTGAGCCAACCACCTCTTAGTTTGGCTTTAAAGGCTCGTGGTACACATGGGTCTACACGATCTTGTATTCATATAAAAAAGGAATACAAAACAAAAAAGAAGAATTGTGTCGAGCCAGTCCTGGTTGGATTTATTCCTCTACATTGATACTGAAAAGTTGAAAGATTGTGCTGGTGCTAGTTAACTATGAGAGTATATAGTTAACATTTTCCTCCTCCTCATTAAATTAAGTATGTCGAAAATGTTCCCGGTGGTCTTAATTCTATTATGGTATGAGTATATTATTTCCGAACGAATTTTCATTACTATAATCTTCCAATTTTCACAGTTTAAATAAATTCTTGATAAACTTTAGGTTAATTGATTGTTTTCTTGATCAATGGCCTCCTAGCTAGTGTATTTAGCCCATGTTTGTCTACCATTAATCTAAAACATTGTTTGCTACAGTAANGAGTTTAAATAAATTCTTGATAAACTTTAGGTTAATTGATTGTTTTCTTGATCAATGGCCTCCTAACTAGTGTATTTAGCCCATGTTTGTCTACCATTAATCTAAAACATTGTTTGCTACAGTAAAATTCTCCGCCACACATTCACTCAATAAAATATTCTACACACAAACCAATAAAGTTACTTTAAATTTCAACCACACATTCTCCAAAAAATACTATTCATCACTCTATTTTCAACTGTTTGGACAACACTAACTACTGTTATTCCTAAGAGTGTTATGACATGATGTCCCTTTGCAATTAATTAGTTATGGAAAAGAAAAAAAAAATAACTTTATTTTCTTAAAATAATATGAATATTAAAATCATCACAAGACAAAATCAAATATTCACTTTCGTTGTATATATAGAAATTACTTTATTTTCTTAAAATAACATGAATAAAAAAGAAAAAATAAATAAAAGTTTAACAACTAGAAATTGTTGCTTCCAATTGATTTTCTTTTTGGTCCTTTTGGATTGTTTAAAATTAATGAGTTGATAATACGTCCAATTTTACCTTCTCGTCTTTAGGCAAAAAAATCATTTTTCTTTCTTATTGTTTTTAGTGGACATTATTTTCACTGTAAAGAGATTTTTTTCTCTTTTTAGTTTTTACACATTGATTTCATCCAAAATTTTAAGAGAATAAAAATAAATTAAAATTTTCAATCTTGTAAAACATATTTAGTATTAGCGTTTCTTTGGGAGTAAAATATTGTTTTGTAGTAGTCTTTATCACATTAGCATACAATTGAATTTTAAAATAATACGACATAGGCTTAACCTAACATAAATATCACGAGTATAAAAACATAAAAAACCAGTGCAAAAGTACTAGGTTGAGCTCTCCTGTCCCCTCCCTGATTTCTTTTTCCTCCCCGATGAATTAGGCCACGAGGTTACGTTCGGCACAAATTTATAAAGAGGAATGATAGTGAATTCCATACTTATGAATTTGACAAACGCAAGAGTTCGTTCTTTTATATCCTTCTACTTCTATTCTATTAAAATTAGAAGTCCTTCGCACGCCTCTCTCTCTCTCTCTCTCTCTCTGTGTAAATATATATATGTACGACAAACTGCAGGGTTTTAACAACTGCTACTGATCGTAAATCAATGTCGGTCGTTCCAGAGGACGTACTCCTTGATGTGCTGTCGAGGTTACCGGCGGTCAGTCTCGTTCGATTTAAGTGCGTCTCGAAATCATGGTGCGCTCTTATTGATAGCTCATATCTCATCCAACTGCATCTCAAGAAATCGTTAAATGACATCAAATCTCGCAAGTTGCTTGCTGTTCGAAAATATCATCGTAAAGAGAATAATCCTGTTGTACCTGTCGGTTTTATATTCTATGTCATAAGCTTTGATTTTGGATTTAAAATTGCAGATGTTCAAGAGATAAAGCCTCCTGTTCAGCATCGTCATGACCGGGTGAGTATTATAGGCTCTTCCGGATTCCTAATTTGTCTACGATATACCTTTCAGAAAAGTTGCAGGGAAAAAATTGTTTTGTGGAATCCGTCTATAGGTAGTCACAGGATACTCCCGTTCACCCTGGATGAGATTGAGGCCTTAGAGGGCAGGAAATACAGACATTATACGTTTAGTTATGGATTCGGATATGACAATGTTACGGATGACCACCAGGTTGTGAGATTTGTTTTGGATAACTATAATGGTGAATATGAAGTTAAAGTTTATAGCCTGAAATTGGATACTTGGAAAAAGATTGAAAATATTCCAATAATTAGTATTTTTCGGGTGAGTAGGCCTAGTTTTGCCGATGGTTCTATGAAGTGGCTTGTGCAGGAAAAGCGACCAAATTCTACCTTTTCACTTCTGGTTCTCTGTCTTAGAACCAAGGCGTTACGATCAGTGTCATTGCCAGAGGGTTTCAAGATTCCCCGACTTGTGGAGTTCTGTCACTACTGTCCGTGTTGGACTAGTTGGTCGGTTTACAGAAATTGTTTCTCACACGATTTTGATATATGGAAGTTACTGGATAATGAAAACAGTGATATTTGGACCAAGTCAAGGTTGCCGCATTCTGAAAGTGACGGGGGAGTGGTTTTCAGTGACATATACAAACACCTTAAGGAATCACTGCCGAAAAACATACATTCTGAATCCATAAAAATATGCTCTGGGGACACCTGTTGTTGGGTTGAAAGCCTTGTTCAGGTAAAAAGAAGCAACGACAGGTCGAAAATAAGGAAGAGAGCTAGCTAGTCATGTAGAAAAATCCGAGAAACAACAATGGTAATTTTTCGGCAAGAGTATTTACTTTTTAACAAGAAGTTTATAGAAGTACGTAGTTGATGATTACATCCCCTTTATGAGCTAGCAATATAACTTATTTATTGTATTCAGGGAACAGTTGAAGTAATTATTTTCTTTCCAATAACCATAAGAAAATTTAGCACCATTTTGTTGTTTTACACGATAGAAAGTAGTGTGTTGTATCATATGGCAAATATTGAAAATGATTTCATGAAACTATAAGAGGTGAGGGTTTGTGTTGATCTTATTATAATGAAGTTGTTGGGATAGCTAAGGAAGAGAGACGCATGTTACTCGTGTAATCATGGAGATAGTGGAATATATTAACTTGTATGGAATCAAAGAACACGCCATGTTTTCATGTAAGCTGAACAAGCATTAATTAACTTGCCTTTTCTGGGTTGTGTTTTAGTTTCATGCCTTCTGATAATGAATCATTAATTATGTTCGGGTTCATAGAGGACTTTCTCATCATCGATTTGTTTCCAAGGTTACTGTTGGTCAATCAATCTACGAAATCAACGTTTACAGCTTGCATTTATACTTGAAATTTGATTCTATCTACCCAAAAGGGAGTAGTGTAACATCTCTCTATTTTAGGCATACTGATAGTACATCACATTCCTTCTCAAATATATAAAATTAAAATTTCACTGTATAGTTTTATTACAGAACAGCAAAATCAAATACACATAGGACAATGAACCAAACCATTTTCATTACACTGTGGACACCTCTCTTTCTTATCCCCGACCAAAACCTTGCAACTTCCTCCACAATCCAAACATGGCACAAATCTTGCACCCCCACACCCTTCACAACCCAACCTACCCACTCCCCTCTCCACTCGTGTCCAACTCAGTATCCTCCCGAGTCTACCTGTTTCGTTCAAACTCACCACCTCTTCAACTCCCCCTATGTATTTCCCCTTCACAAATAGCCTCGGAACACTCACTCCTTCACCTATTAATTCTTTCAACTCGTTCAGAAACTCTCCGTGTAAAGAGATGTCACGTTCGTCGAACACGACTCTGTGAGTTTCGAGGATAGTTCTGAGTCTGTTGCAGTTCTCGAATGTGGAGCGGACGCCGCCTAAGGAGGTGGTGTATAGAACCAGTGAGTCGGCTCCGCCTGGTGGGCACTTCTCTTCGAACTCGCTTAATAGGTCGCGTTTGACAAAGGTTGAAGTTTTGCCTTCTTTTTCTCTCTCTAATCTGTCTCTCACTATGAACATGTTGTTTTTTAATGACTTCGAGACCGCCCCACCTCGTGACTCCGTGGTCGGAGCGTATTCGGTATGTGACTCGGTCTTGTTTAATTGGAATTTCTTCAACTCAGTCTGCATGGGCTCGGTCTCTTTTAACTCGGTGGGCTTTGATGAAACTTTAGCTTCAAGCTCTTCAAGTGTGTGAAAGGAAAAGCTCTTACGTGGTGCTTTTACATTGGGAGCTTCGCTATCTTGTGCCGGTGGTGTACTATTGGTTCTTTTAGGGAGGAGTGTGATGGCGGAAGTTGGCGGCGCCAGTGGGGGTGGGCTGTTCAAAGTGGGCTTGAGGTCCTCCAATGCCTTGCTAACCTCATCCCACGTGCCAGGAGCATCTTCAATGGCCTTGAGCTTATCAAGAATGGGAGGTGGCACACGCGTGGGCTTTTCGTCCTGTTGGTCATGTTCATCACCCATCTTGAGCCATGGCTCTTCGATTGTATTGATGTTGAATACGGCAAAGCTCGATGGTGGTGGACGGTAAACGTCGACCGTGGCTTCGATTCTCTTGGAGGAGGCGCACCCCATTGGAGCGGAAGTGTTGGTTCAAGATTTTAGGGGGTAGATAGGGTTGTGCAGTGAATGTTTTGAGAGGTTATATTGTCATGTTATTGGTGGCGTATAGGTTCTTAGCCTCAAGTTTATGTGTGGTCTTATTTTACCCAGTTGGCCCCGTCCTTTAAGAGCATGCCAATTTTGTACATTGTGGATATTGTAAGAACACGTGGTTGCTTTGGATATTTGATTAATTTATATGGATACAGATTTTCTGATTACACCACGTTATCAAATGTTGGGCCAAATTCTTGGAGAAGACTGTGTTTGGCTAAGCTTTAACACTTGTCCAGGATTCAAGAATTCGAGTGAATTAGGGTGGATTCAGACAACGTGACCATTGAACGGCCATCTAATATATGAAAAAAAAAAATTAGACTGAGCCAATGGGGGCAGCTGCCATGGCTCGTCAGCTCCATCCTGTTGTACTATTTTTCATTCACGTTTTCCTATATCCAACTTTCGACATTTTAAAAATTGTAGCAAGGTGACCAAATTCTAGTGGTAAGACACCTACGAGAAAGGCATATACAACTCCTCTGAAAAACGTAAGAGTTTAAGATGTTTACTAGGAACCAAGATCAAATTGATGCTAAAATGAACTGAAGCTGCACAGTAGGTTTTAATAATGCTACAGCAATTCACACTCGAGAGTCGAGATGACCTGATAAATCGAGCATGGAAACTATGTTGGGAAAATAGTGTGTAATATATCAAATTTATCGTGCAAAATTATATATATTTAAAAATAACATTTTTTGTAAATGAGAAATTGGACAGGATTTTTGACTTGCTTAATGAAAGGAAATGAAAAGGAAATAACATGATTGAGGCAAGAGTTTGATTATTTTTCCTTAAGATAATAATATTTCGAATTGGCACTAACCTCGACACTCGTCTTCCAAAATATAACGACATTAACTTGTAATAGTAGCACTCTAAATTACAAGACCTAATGAAACTATTAATGTTTTGATCTATTTGAAGTCTGAACCGAAAGAGGACTAAAAATTGCTTGGAAAGAGTTTGGGATTGTGATAAGTACATTTTACACACTAATTTATGTCAAAAAAACATGAATAGTTGTTGGCAAATATATTTGAATATGGCTTAATTGTATATAAATTATGTTTTGTAGAATAACATTAATGAACATGGTGAAATTTAGAAAATGGAAGCGAAAAATGACTAAAATCAAAATTCAGAGACCAAAGTGCAAATAGCCACGAAGATGACTCGGAAGAAAAACGAAGATGTAAAAGAGTTGAAAACCAATTTAGCAAAGACGTGAATTATTGGAAGAAGAAAAGCGAGAAAAGAGGTTAAGAAACGAGAAAACAGAGTAGAACGCACTTTGCCAAAAAAATCTTCCAACTATCGGGATCCACTCAAATAATTGGTCAAAAGTTGGACAAATCAAGTTATAAAACCAATTTCTCCAACAAACTAAAAGAACGAAAAAAGTCGACTCCAAAGAAATGTTAAGAGAACTATTAGTAGCAAAGATTTAGGCATGATACAGTAAGGCATACCATTGAGAGCAACGTGAAGATCATTTATATATAATGATTGCAATACATATTACATAATAAAGTTGATGCACAAAACCAGAAGAAGGGCAAGAAGATCCATAAGAGCAGTTACAAAACCCCCAAAACAGAGCCAAGGATTGATTCACAAACATGTCTATAATACCATATTCAGTTCACCAAGATTCCATTTTCTTGATAGCCTTCTCTATTGCAGGTACACTCTTCTTGAAGGATGACCACTGCTCGGGCGTCAGGCTTATTCCTGCACAATAAGAGGAAGAAATAAGCTTCAACTAAAGCACAACAAAAATAAAAAGAAAAAATATGCATGCAGCAACTAACAACTGGAGTGATGTAGCAAAACCAAGGCCCTTATATGCTCGATGACATTCCATCAGATTGGGAAAAAACTCAAACAAGATTAGGTCAATATTAAGAGCCTAAACCATGATGCTTAGGAATCAAACTCAGCCAACAAAGTAGTTAAGGATCTCATTATCATTAACAGGTAAAGAGGTTCTCATTAATGATGCTCTCCAATCTTGAGAAATAGAAACATTTGAAAAACCAAAAGCTAAGACTAAGAAACTGTTTTTAGGCCTGTTTGGATCATTTTAGGAAGTGCTATGTTTAGTTAGAAGAACATTAAGAGGAAGCTAACCCAATGTAGCTTCATGATGAAACTCTTTTACAAACAGCAGAAGCACCCAAACAGGCACTATATAATGACATCATTGGACCCATCAATTTATGTACTAAACCAGCAAACCAGATCGGTGAATTACATGGATATCCAGATCTTGTGATCAGACTGAGGACCTGTGTGATTGTTTTGTGGGTTGGCTCTGACAAAGGTATGCTACAATAGCAGGGATGTTGTGAGTATATCTCATATTGAATTTATAATATTGGAAGGGGAAAAGCATCTTGTCTAGGCTCAATATCAGAACTCCTTACCAGAAACAACCATCTTGCTTTGGCTTTTCATGGATATAAACCCACTTAACACAATTCGCGAAGCTCTTAGAAAACTAATCATATTCGTGTAAAGCCACAAATATCTCATTACCAAAAAGCTTTAGTATAAAGGATTCACCAGAAAACTACATTAACATTTTGATTTATGATAGAAGTCGAGCATTTTGGAAACAAAAAGATTAAAATCCCTTATCTTTGGGACAGAAATAGCATCAATAGTGACATGCAAAGTAATTCGGAAATTTCTTATAGTGAAAGCAACCATATGAAACAATTACCTTTTGCTGTTGGAAGCTCTTTACCGTCTCTCTTGTAATACTCCCTAATTGATATCAAAGTTTTCCCTCTAAAATCAGATATTGTCACCCTTCTCTTATCAGACAACTATACCAAAACATAATGAAAAACAATAGGCAGTCAATAAGAATCTGTAGGAAAAGGGAAATGTAAAAAAGAAAAAGGATCAAATACCATTCTTGCGAATTTAGAATTGCCAAAATACTTGGAGGCTAATGCCTATTGCAATCAAGCAGCATATAATTCGATATATATTTTAAGCAATTCATATTAACATCGAGGTGGTGTTTTCAAATTGGAGTCTGAATATCCAATTTCAATGGCAAGCCTTTAGTTCTGTGCAGATAAACGAAATTGTGAATTTGTCAATTAGATTAAAAATCCAATAAAACATAATCCAGAGACTGAACAAATTTAATCCCTAACAAAACCTGGAACTTTAATTTCAATGCGTTCATTGTAACCCCACCCTTTATTTGTTTGCACCGAATTCAATTAAGATTCAAAACTGAACTCAGAGACGGAAAATATATTCATACTCATTTTTCTTTGTCCTCATAGTTTCTACATAGAAAAGCTGTGAACTCTGCACAATTGACCACAACCCAGAAATGATAAACCCAAACCCAAAGATTAAACTACCTCAATATAAGTCAGTAAATGACCAGAATTAATCATCGACAAATAAATAAATAATAAATAAAGTGCAACAAATTCTTAGTAAATAAGTAGCATTTCTCGTGTAACAAACAAGCTTTATCAATCAATAATATACACAGAATCGAACGCCGAATTAAAATTAGTTTCAAAATTAATATATAATAAAACTCACTCGGCAAATAATCAAGCCACCCTCATCATCATACTCTTTTCCGCCTCCTTTATTATTATTTCCCTCCTCCTCTTCTTCTTCTTCCTCCTCCTCCTCCTCCTTTTCCTCCTGTTGTTCTGCTTTAGCCTGTTGTTCTTGAAGGTACGACTCCACTACCTGTCTAACGAACTTCTTCCAAGTCGGGTCGGACAGATTCATTTGCAGCTTCTCGGATGCGGACTTCCGGATCTTGTACTCAGTCGTTTCTTCCATATTTGAATTGCTCAAAATTTCCAACACCGCTTCCTCAACTTTTTGTTGGGTTTCTGCATCCATTTTTATTTTTGTTTTTCAAGTTCCTCGCTTTTAGTTCTTTCGATTTTCCGTTTAGGCAGAGAGAATCTTGAATGCAGAGGAAAATAATTTAGGGTTTTTATTGTTTCTTACACCAGTAATTTGAAGTTTCAGTCGGCACAACCCGAAAAGGAAGTGAAGGGTCCGATTTCAGTTGTTACCAGTGTGAACCATTGATAACTATTAATTGAAAAAGAAATAAGGGCGTGTTTGAGTCGTATTAATTTGGAAGAATGTATTTTGAAATAATAGATTGATGGAGAATGTGTGATTGAAAAAGAAGGAAAAATTATTTATATGATGAAAAATATTATTTTATTAAAGAATGTGTTATGTGTGATTGAAAATAAATAAAAGAATATGAATGAAAATGTTAATGTTAATGTGATCCAAACAGGAGATAAATAATATTGAGTCCATGTTTGTCTATCATTAATCTAAAATATTGTTTGCTACAGTAAGATTCTTCACCACACATTCGCCTAATAAAAAATTCAACACACAAACCAATAAAATTACTTTAAATTTCAACCACACATTCTCTAAAAAATATTATTCATTACTTCATTTTTCTCCCAATATTGAGAGACAAACAAGCACTAAATTATTCTAAAAGTTCTTCTAGTCATACAAAGAACTTTCACTAAAACATTCAAACATGTAAAAAAATAAAAAAAACTTCTTAATCTCAGAAGAAGCTTTTGACTTAAAAAATATATGTGAATGTATCCTTAATTATGAACACTAAAAATATTGTTTGCTACAGTAAGATTCTCCACCACACATTCACCCAATAAAATATTCTACACACAAATCAATAAAGTTACTTTAAATTTCAACCACATATTCTCTAAAAAATACTATTTATTACTCTATTTTCAACACAATAATGGGTGATAAACAAGGCCTGAATTACCAATTCTTTCTATCCCGATTGGTGGGTGTGAAGTTTTTGTTTCTACATTCGATGTTAATGGTTTTAGGATTGGTGTCTCCCCTTTTCCTCTCTCCCTTACTAATGCAAAATCATTCTCGTAGTTTTGTTCTAGGAATATCGACTTCTTTTATTATTCTAATATATTATGTTAAATCTATTTTTAATTGAATTCTACTCGTACCTTTGATAATGTGAAATATAGAAAAGAACGAGTGATGTGTGAAATTTGAAGGGTATTATTATATTGCTAGGGCACATTAATTTACTAAGCCATCTCCATATTTTTCTCTCTTCATTTCAACTATACATTTTTTAATAAAATAATATTACACGCAAATTCAAAATTATTCCTTATTTTTTAATCACACATTCTCCATAAATCTACTATTTCAAAATGCATTTTACATCAAAAATTGAGTTCAATTAAGATCTAAATATGCGTACCAATATTTTTTCTCCTCAATTTCTACTTGAACAGTGAACAACTCATTCAATTACTTTATTGATTTTAAACTATCAATGTTCTTTTGAAATATGATTTTAAATGTTTACTCTTTAAAATAAAGAGTATCTC
>CAIGRN010071962.1:0-10470 GCA_903798345.1 Fraxinus anomala
TTCAAATGGACAACTAAGTTATGAAAATTCCATAAAGCACTTAGGAAATTATTCATACTCATTCCTATGATAATTAAAGTGATTTCTGCAGAATGATTAAATGTTAAGATACTCTTTTAATGATTCTTATATCTTGATTAAGTCAAGTAGAGTAGGGTAGAATACTCTTAATAGGATGTCACCTATGTAAGTGTGAAATGGAGCCACTTCAATGAGAATTGTTCGAAGTTAAAATTCTCTAAACACTTATGAAACCCAAGAGTTCATCAGAGCCAAAATAAACACAATTATGAGAACTATGAACGGTTTAGGGAAGCATTGTGTGAGTACTATTGTCCTGATTTACACCAACGACTAAATGGTTTAAGACATCATGTTCACTAATTAGCTAGTAAATTCGATAGTATTTTACTAATGAAGGTTCAAGGCCAGAAGTTACCTTACCTGATGCAATGTTTTTCCACACTCTCTTTACTAGTGTCTGCATTATCATTTTTCCATTCTCTCTTTACTAGGGCCAAAAAGTGACTTTCGTATCAACTTCAGCCAAATATTCAGACTTGATCCGATAGTCAAATTACAAATATAAATAGACCAACTTGTTCTACTCATCGAGTAGATCGTCGTGGTTATTTGAAATCTCAAAACCAATTTCGGATAAATAAGAAATTGCGATCCAAAGTTGGAAAAAAAATAGAGGAAACTATCTGAAAATTGACTAAAGTTGTTGCTAGCTTATGGCTGAGCGACAAGCTAGAATAGAGTCTCTGTTATTTTCACTCGAGCATCGTGTTGGCGACATGCTAGCGACAGTGAATGGTGCGACCTTTGGTAAGAGTTATTAAACTTGGGGAGCAACATTTCATTCACAACACTTCATCCTCTATATATAGGACCCCTTGGACGTGTATTTATCATTCCATATCATTCTTTACATGTTATGTTGTATAAAACACTTCATTAAAAGTGATTTTTTTGCATAAAATCATAAGTTCGGTAAAGAGATAATTCCGTTCGAGTTCGTTGGTATAAGTCATTTAGAGTGCTCCTATGATTTGAAGTGAACATATTTTTCTGACACCGTTAAATCATAAATATCAAACAAAAGNAAGTCGAATTATGTTTCAATTTCACACATATTACCGGTATGTTTTTGTGAATATAATATGCACATTATCAGTGTAATATTCCCAACATATTCTTCCCTACATCGTGTTGTCTACAATTAAATCAACTAAACATATTTTTCTAACACCGTTAAATCATAAATATCAAACAAAAGATAATTTTTACATTCGTAACTTTCCATATACAACTAGTCTTCACACTCTTCAATGATAAGTTTACTTCAAGAACATATTACATTTATGCTACTTGTACACTCTAGTTGTAAACCTTGGTGACAAAATACTGAGGTGACACACCTGGTTGTACATGTAGTATTTCTCAACATATTTACTTCCTCTCACACCAGATGCAAAGGGTGATCGGGGATGAGTTTCCGAACTCCTCCTTTATGCAGATACAATGGATCAAGTTGCCATTAACATGAAGAATGACAAAATCGACTAGCATCAGTGGCGAAATGTAACTCGCTTTGGGTTATGTGCAGTCTTCAACATGATTTCTAGTTAGCTCTTAATGAATTATGTTCCATCTAATAATCACTCTAATATGTAAATAGTAGTTCTTGCCGATTTGTTCCTAGAATAGAAATAAATTGATGTAGCATTTTTCTATGCCCCTGTTTGATGATGATTAAAATCAGAATTTTAGTAAATTTTAGTAAAAATTGATGAAATTGTTATGCCTTGACACACAGGCTCCCACATGGCTCATCCGACCCGTCAAAACATCTTTTGCTGGAGCTATGTGGCATTCGACGTGGAGTAAGGTCTACTAGAGTCTACAAATCCAACCCGCCGAAACCCATATGTTAAAAGACAAATCTGATGCCCAAACGGAATTTCTTTGCCAAAGTGGCGATGTCCAATGAAGAAGAATCCGAGGCTCAACTAAGGCTGATGACGATCCACGTTTTAAGATCTTTAATTTATAAAATCCTTTTACAATAATTAATTGGACTGTTGTAATGAGTAAAAAGGTCAATCTTATCAACATAGGGTATGGGGTAGACGCCTCATTTTTAGGACATTTAATGCGCCACATGCTAGTGGAGTCAATATTGATACCTAAGATATGATGCTTCGATAAAGGAGATGAAACCACGTCTCCATTTGTACCATTTGAGGATAATGAAAAAGTATTGACAAAAAACCATATATATTCTCTCTCTTTTTTATTAATCTAACGTTTTTAGTGTTTGAGATATAATATTGATTGTGAGTTTAGTTCTTAATTTATCATTAATTATCGAGTAAGTTATCTCATATATTTCACTGAACCTTGAACATCTATATCTCGTATTATAAAACTTTTTCCACGTTCAAACATTATTTTATTGTCGATGGATAATCGTTCCACGCTGTTGGAATTAGCTTGAGATAACGCGAGCGGGTCCGATAATTGTTGTTCACGTCAATCGTGCAAAAAATGAGATCAACATAAATGTATGATTTAAAAGTTATGAATTCTTAATTGTTGCACGTTGGATTTACTATAGTCGCGACTTGATTCAAAGCATTTTGGTTTTCAAAAAGAAATCATTCAGTCTTTACCCCAAACCCCTTTGGCGGGAAATCCCGTGCGTCTCTCTCCCCACCTCTTTACAAATGTGGAGTTTCCCAGAATTATCCTCTTTGTTTGCGACCATGGCATCGTCTCTCCAAAATCTAGATCCAATGAACGGAAATGAAGATCCAACTCTCGCCCTCTCAATCTCAAATCTGAACCGTTCACTCAACTTGAGCGAAACCCCTAGGGTTCGAGTTCTGGATGCTGCGCTTTCTCTCATGTGCTACACTGGTCCACAGGTCTGCTCTGAACCTTGAAGTTGAATAAATAAACAATTAGATGAAGTACTGTAATTTTTATTCAGTAATTTTGAATGTTTTTCTGCTTTTTTTAGGTTTATGATTCAGTGATTGAGTACACTGTGAGAACGATTGCTACTGTTCTAACGTCGTCAATTGGATGCAAGTTGTTCAGGATTAATGAGGAGGAGGTTTTGAGAGTCGGTGGATCGATTTCCAGTCGAGATTGTGTGAATATTGTTGAAGCGTGTGCTGAGGTATCGGAAAATTTACCCGGACATAAAGGTCGTTGTACTTGCTCTCGCTCTGTTTTAGTTTTAGAACTTATATTATGAGAATGCAGTGCTCGTGATGCCACAATTTTGCTTTGTAATGCCAAGCTGACTGCTTTACATTCAGTTTTAGGATGAACTTGGTAATATGCTACTATTGGTAAAATCCGGATTATGACTCTTGAATGATATTAAATTACTTAGAAATTCTTCTACACTTGAAATTTTATTACCTAATGATAAAAGTTGATACAAAAGTTTAGTTGATTAAATGAAATTCTATTTCCTTTCAACAGAAAGTGGGTAGGAGTGAAATTTTCATCAAGCTTTGAAGAAAGCATTTGACGTCTCCTGCTAATCTCTACTTGAAATTCCGAAATATACATCACCATTTTTTTCATAATTGATTGATTTGAACATTAGTAGACGGAAATCATGAAACTTCTTTTGGGCTCTACTTGTTATTATTCCTCTTGAAATGGAAAATTTCTGGAGAGTAATAAATTCTGGTTGTCGGCGAATTAGCATTTGAAGCAGATAAAGAGAACATATAAATCGTGCGTTCTATGGAATTTCTATATGTGTCCATTTAGGCTTTTTACATGTATTTTTTTTAATAAATTCGCATAAAATTGTCTGACGTGTGTTGTTTAGCAGGTGAGCTTTCAGCTTTGCTTTTGTGTGCTGTAGTGAGAGTGGCAGTGCTGGTACCGCACATTCAATTTTCCCTACAATCAACTCCTGCTCTTGATACAAACTTTAGCGATGGCAAGGCTTCTTTGCTTGCCAGGATATCTTGCCATTTGCCAAATGAAATCAATATTAAGAATGAAGAAGTACCAGTAAGGTGTGATGTGGGGTTTTACATCGAAGTGTTGTCTAGTAACTCATCAATCAATATCCATAGCTCACATTCTCTTTTTAACTATTATTTCTACAAGATTGGTTACTCGTGATTTTTGTTGTTTATCCTTCCTCCCACATTTAGTTTCTTTGCTCGAGAAAGCCAACATAATGATATATCTTAGTAGTTGTTCAAATTCTAATTCAGCTCTCTATCATATCTATAAATTAACAACGTTCAAAGTGGGCATTCGGTTAAAATATTGTTTTCCTTCTTCTGATCGTGCCTTTATTATATCATATTATATGGCTGGACAAAACTTCCGAATCGAATCGAACTGAAACGGACCCGAATCGAATTAAACCGAACCGAGCAGTTCTTCTTAAGTTAAATATCCGAACGGGTATCTGAATTGAGAATCGACGGGTTTGGTTCTGTTTTCGGTCTAGACCAAGAATCGAAATACTGAATTAGAACCAAATCTCTCTAATTTTTTATCTTAAATAAGTCAAATTATTTTAGTTTTTTTAAATAAATTGTTAACTAATTAATTTAGTCCAAACTCAAAATATGATTTTACTATTTCTAATTTTCAGTCAAGCCTAACTTAATCAAATTGACCTAAGTTTTACCAAAATCTCTTATTCTACCGTAGTGTCATTTTTACCATTATATTATTGTGAATTAGCTATCTTCCTCTTCTTGTGATTTTAACAGTCAAATTTATGAACTCAACAAAGGAGGGTACAAAAGATATCACGAGATTGGACTACGTTATTTTATAATAATTAAGATTGAATATGTCATAGTCGAATTAATATAGCGTTGTTGTAATATAAAAAAAATTTAATTATTGTACTGAATTTTAGAACCGAACCAAGTCGAACAAAACCGAATGGAACCGATTCCGAACGGTTCCATAATTAAATTTAGACCCGATGATTCTATTTACTAAATATCCGAAAATTTTGGATTTGGTTTGGTTCTCTTTAAAACCGAATCGAATTGGATCCTGCCCACCCCTATCATACTCTATAACCCGATGGTTCTATTTACTAAATATTCAAAAATTTCAGATTTGGTTTGGTTCTCTTTAGAACCGAATCGAATCAGACCCTGCCCACCCCTATCATACTCTATTCCAAGCCCAAATATAGAAAATTTAATTGTCTTTAGAAATCCTATAACTTGCTTAGGTAAGAGCATCAGCTTAGGTCTTCATTTTCAAGAGGTACTCCCTTATACAAGTCTACCCTTCTTTTGAATCTGGAGCTGGAACTTATGTTGCATCACCTTTGCTGTAGATCTTGAAGCAAAGAGTCCACCAACCACACACCAGATGTCACTAGCAGTGTTGCAGCCCACCATTTGGGATTGATTACCGTCAGTCATGGATGCTAAGAGAGGAGAAAATATTAGCTGATCTTATCTATCACACAAAACATAATCAGGCCCACTGATCCTAGTTTACTGTCAATGGTGGAAATGAGCTCTAGAGTGCATTGCAGATCCATTAATGAAACCCTCTAGTCCAAACCCACCATGATTTACAGCGAGTACATGCTCCTCCAGTTTAAAACATTTCATCATCCAGTTGCACAGCAGTAAACTGATTTGCTGGTTTTTAGGCTTGAAGGTGTAGTTATCACGATTGCAGCTGGGTTTAGTGGTTGATTGGATTGGTGTTGGCTGTTGGAATCTTCAGAGTCATAGGATGCCATTGCTAAGTTTTAAAACTTGAGATCTCTGATACCATATAATGCAAACAGAGAATGAGAAGTTGTTATTGTTTCATTCTGATGACAGAGAAATATATATTGTTACAAAACAAACCATCAAACCTCTAGAAATGCTCAGCGGCCATAATAGAATGCTGCTATCCAAAATACAGATTCTGCGATATGTATAAAATGACAATAAGTAGAATGTTCCAGATGCACAATGAATTATTACTGGTTAATCAAAATTTAATTAGCTAATAACCATTATACTTAACTCTGAACAACTTTATTTTAGCCAACGAGGCCTCTTGTATTTAACTGTTCTATTACCTATTGTTTTTAACTGTTATATCACTCATGCCTTTTTGTATGAATATGCTAGTATAACCTTCGGATGGCTATTAAAACCAAATGAGTGGCAAAAAATTCAGAAATTAAACTAGTTTTCTTATCAATGACCATCAATGTGTATTTTTTTTTATTTTTTTTGCAGTTAATGAGTATCATTATTCAGCACTTCATTCTCATGATCGTCTGATTTATCCTTATTCGTCTTGTATGAAGTTCTGATGCATTTTTTTAGCAGGTTGCTCTTGTGGTATCTTGATCCAATGATTTTGAAGCAAGATGTGTCACAAATTTTGCAAGAGGTTATTAAAAGACCTTTTATTTGTTTGAGCAAAGAAATTTATGAAAGGATAGAATGGCGTTCAAGATTAATATGCCTGGTCATTTCTCCTTCATTGTTTATTGAGACAAGGGCCTTGTTACACAACTGGTTTCTTGTAACGTAAGCTCTTAGTTTCAAGTTACATATTTTGTTTGTTATTCAATCGCTGTTGCTTACTTTCACTTTAATTTGGATGGGTTCCAAGTAGAAGATTAAGGTTTTATTAAATGCATCAGATATTTACTATGGAAGTCAGAATCTGAAAGTGTGCTGTTCACTTTATAGAGGTCTATTAAGTGCAACTTTTCTGTTTAGTGACCTTGTTTCACTTAATTGATCGGGTTGGCTTGACATAACAGGGGTATGGCATCTGTGCTAGAGCTTCTGACCCAGCTTGTTGCACAAGTGCTAGATATAATTTCCAGACCAATGTGGTGGGGCATATCCATGGAAGTTGGATCAAAACTCCCCTTTTCTCATGCTTATTTTCCTTATGAGCATCGGTTGTTGCGGATTTTAGCTGGACCCAAGTCCCTGGAAAATTTTCAGCATTTAGTTTATGAAATTAATGGATCAATTTCTCATTCTAGAGGTCATTGGGATGCGACTTCAAAGAAGGCTGCAACAAAGATCAAAATGGTGGACTTAAAATCCATATGGTATATTCTTAGTGACATAAGAAGCATAAAATTTGAGCTGTCCACAGTTTGTTTCAAATGATTTTTTTTCCTTTTACTGTCACAAAACAGGGGCTTGACATTGAACTTTCCGGATTGGTTCTTTTTTGCATGTGTCTTGCTCTTTTCCGACAACGGTTCTGTCAGTAATTCCCATTCAGAACTTATATTTGCGTCAACTTATTCATGGCAGAATGCAGAAACACCTTGTTCTGCAGAAGCTGCTAGGTATATTGCTTGGATTTTGAACCCTACCAGTGAATCTCATCAGGATCTCTTAGTTAATTATTTGACTAGAGTATCAGGATCATGGACTCGCAATTGGTTCAGCCCCAGTATATGCAAGGAGACAACCGACAGGAAGGAAAATGGGAGATCTGATTTACACAATAAAACATCCGCCGAGCTGGATATTGGTAAGGCTTGGCTATGGATCCAGGAATTTCAAGACACATACTTAAGGTACTGTAAAGCAGTTCTTGGCTTTTCAGCTTCTAGTAAAGTGCAAACATGCAAAGAGTTGAGCATTCTACAAAATCTGTTATTTGGGAGGATTCCGTTAGGCATCTTGATTGGTTACTCTGATCATTTAACTCCGGCGGGATGTGAACTGTTTTTGCATTATGCTGCTACTGGAAATGGCTCTCAATTTGCAGAAACACAAAATTTTGGATTGAAGCTAAGAAGACAGAAATGCGATTGGCAAGAGGGTTCGGTGACATTGACTGAAAATTATACGAGAACAGAGGCTATTGCAGGAACCCGAGTTGCCTTTGAAATAATAGATGTTACTGAGAGTTTGTCACATTCTTTTGAGATTGAAGAGAATGGATTGAATTTAATCTGCCAAGTGAAATCAAAGACTGGGAATTATCTGGTCAAGTGTATCAAGAGGCTACTTCAACTGAAAATCGACGAAGATGATGATCTTCAAATGAGAAGTGATCTTCTCGCTAGACTGATCAGATGGAGATGTCAAGGGAAGGATGTATTTCAGAAAAATAAGGATCTAAATGACTTAGTCGATGCTTTGAGTTGTACACCACCCTACCTGTGAGCAACTTTTGTGAATGCAGAGCTAAACATGCTGATTTACTATAGATTATTTGGAAGAACGAAGAGAGCAAAGAATTCTGCTGGCTGGACAAAACTTCACAGTTACGGAAAGTGCAGCTAAAGAGAAGACTGTAATACAATACAAATATGCAAAAGATACTAAAAATCCCTGCATATCCAGCTGACATAAGGTTAGTCCTTATTTACAAACGTAAATTATTGTTATGATTGACAAACCTTGTCCTATTTTCCTATCCATGGTGATGGCGCATTGATTTTTTGTTTATTTTGGAAAAATAGCATTTTTAATGTTTCGTGTCATGCTGTGTTTATGTTTTCAAGACCAGAAGTACTATGAAACTCTTTCGGTAAAAGAAGCAAGATTCCCTAATCAAGAGTTTGTTCATGTTATGAAGTAAAACAAAACATTTACATTCTTAATACTCAATTGAACACTTGTATGTTATTATATCATCATAAAAATGGGTTTTCTTTTCTGCAATAAACATTTCATATTATTTATGCAGTTCTTGTAACCAAAGAAATGTTGGTTCGGTCACTACCCCATTCTTCAAACATGACTAATTTGTTTCCTCTTGATTTCAGCCACAAATTTGTTACATGGCATTTAAATATAAATATTTAGGTCTTGCTGATACAAATAAAAACGAGCCAATCTCAAATTTATTCATAACAAGGCTTAAGAAGTGTAATCTCAATCTATCTGTGAGGGGGCTGCTTATAATCAGTTTGGCACTTATTCTCATTGTAGGTACGGGCATAATTGCAGGAGCTACAACTTTTGCTGCATAACCAAACCGTGTTGACCTATTCTTTGTCCATTTACCCATATTTCACCTTTTCCAATGCTACTCAGTTTTATGGCTACTGGATGATTTCCCAGCGGCACATGAACATCCTATGGGAAAGACATGAAAAAATGGTGTTACTGAAATATGCAAATTAAGATGAATTGTCATATTCGAAGTAGTAAAGATCATAGAGGTAGAATACACCTTGTACCATATCATAGGCTGCTTTTGAGCCAAGAGTGATCCCTTTTTTTTCAAAAATGATAAATGCGCTTAAGTGTACATCAAGCGTGACATTTGATGTGTTGTTAAAAAAGAATTGGAAGAAAAATTGTTTAATTTTTTAAATTATTTAATGGTGTGTTATCGCTCGATGTGAAAAATGATATACAAGTATCACAAATGCCCCTTTTTTACCCACTTAGCTGAAGAACTCCCACTCAGTTTGAAGACTTTTTGCTTAACTTTTCAGACCAATCCTGTCCATGTAAAAGCAATCAATCTTATTGGAAGTTAGGGCATGTTTGGGACAGTTTTATAGGATTAGATGGCACAATGA
This sequence comes from Fraxinus anomala, assembly GCA_903798345.1. Taxonomy (NCBI): domain Eukaryota; kingdom Viridiplantae; phylum Streptophyta; class Magnoliopsida; order Lamiales; family Oleaceae; genus Fraxinus; species Fraxinus anomala. The sequence goes on from CAIGRN010071962.1 coordinate 9,545, forward strand.
TGAAGATGATAGTAGGGTTGTACAAAAAAATTGTGAAATTGCAAATCGAACAAGCCTCGATGGTTTGAAATCAGATGATCATATTTTATGATCCGTGATAAAATAATATGACATATATAATCAAACAAGTATTGGTCTAACGAGGTAATAATTACATATCATATAATTTATGGATCACAAATCTCGTATTAAATCACAAAATACAGTCAATGGGTCACAAATCAAACAATTGAAGAGTCACAAATTATTTATTAGTCACAAAGTACAATTAAAGGGTTGCAATCAATTTTCATCTTGCCCTACCCCCTCTACCACTATCGACACCACCTAAATTGTCAGTACCACCTCAAAACTGCAATCCTCCACCACCATCTCCACCTCTAATTCAGATGTGTGAAATAGACGGCATGGTAGGCTCTACATTTCACACTACCTCCACCTCTGATTCAGATCTAAATGGAAACTTGCATTTTTGCGGGTGATGGTAGAGTAAGTAGATATAGAAAAATTATACATAATTTTTTTATATAATAATTATATCCTGATAATTGGAAAAAAAAAATAATTGAATCTGATTTTTGAATTTAAAACACTATGATTTTTTAAGTTGAAATTTAAATGTAGTGTTTAGAATAATTTTCTCAATTCTAATTAATTTTTATTTCCATCTCCATCAGCTATCCATTGAGCCCAATAATGACATACGAAGCCTCTCATGCTTTGTAACTGCTTATTTAGCCCAATTCGAATGTCTCTAAATTTTATCTTCACCTTGATCAGCAAAATTATTCAGTCTAAGAGGATGGAGATAATTCTGCTTGCTGATTGCATTTATTGTTGGGTAATTTCCTTTTTCACATTGTTCTCAAATTATTGTCTTTGAATAATTCTGCTTGAACAAGCTCAATGACATGCCACTTTTTGAC
>CAIGRN010071987.1:7064-35839 GCA_903798345.1 Fraxinus anomala
AAAAAAAAAAAAAAAAAGGATGGAGGTCATGTCACATTTGGAGACAATGTAAATGGAAAAATCATCTGAATTGGAAACATTGATAATCACCTCTCTCCTTCCATTGAAAATATACTATTGGTAGATAACCTCAAACATAATTTACTTAGTATTAGTCAATTATGTGATAAAGACTATCATATTAAATTTGATTATTCTAAATATCTCATTAAGGATGCTACATCTAAAGAGGTCTCGTTTATAGGATTTTAAAATGATGAAAATATTTATTGAGTTTGAAAGAAGATACTTGGCTATGACATATGAGATTATGTCATGTTAGCATGGAACATCTTTCAAAAATCTCTAAAAATTGATTTATCAAAGGTTTACTAAATTTAAAGTTCGAAAAAGACAAAATTTACGATGTATGTCAATTTGGTAAACAAGTAAAAAGATCATTTAAACCCAAATTACACTCATCAACTACAATACCACTTCAATTACTCCACATTGATCTTTTTGGACCATCGAGAACCGCTAGTTTAGGTGAAAAACACTATACTTTCGTCATTATTGATTAATTCTCTAGATTCACTTGAATTCTTTTCTTAAATCTTAAAGATGAAACTCTAAAAACCTTCAAACATTTTTGTAAAAAGATTCAAAATGAAAAATTATACTCCATTTCAAATATGTCAAGCTCAAAACGAACGGATAAGAGGCTCAAGAGCACGGTGAAGCGATCTCCTCCTTTATCCACCGACGAAGAGTTCGATTTGGAACCATAGGTGACGACCAACCCATTTGAGAAATCTCCAATCTTAATAGGTAAAAATGTTGATTTTGTGAATTTTACTATTGAAACTCCTGCATTTTATATATAAGAACTTTTTGAAAACAAGGGTTGGATTTCAATTGCCAATGCATACCCATGGCTCATGAATGAATTTTATAAAAACATGACTATTACTCCCCGTTCCGGTGACATTTCATGTCTAATTAAAAATAAATGCATTGTCATCAATAAAGTTCTTATCTGTGACATTTTAGAACTTGAGTTGTGTGAAACACATATTTTTCTTTACAAAGTACATCCCACTTTAGACAGTTATGACCCTACCAAGGCTTGTTGTTGAGTCACCAGAATTTTTTTTTGAAAATATCACGAAAGTTAGTGCGAATCAATTGACTCTTCCATGCAAAGTTTTACAAAATATCATTGGAAATGTTATCCTAACACGAAAGGATCATCGGGATGAAGTGAGTTCTTTTGATCTTTTTCTTCTCGACTCTTTTTTTATTGGTAGGAAACTTGATTTTCTCACCATTGTATTAGGCCTCAGTGGGTGGCACATACTAAGGGGTTCGACCCCACTTCAAGTCCTTCGACTCTATCATTTGAGAGAGATGATGATGGTGATGACGATGACGTACTAGAAGCTTCTATTCCTCCTCACGACATTTCGAGCTCCAGTATCCTTTGATCTTCAGGCAGTGGCTTCACGTTTACTGAGGATCAATACAACATGTTGAAGGGTCGCATTGACTCATTCACATCCTAGGTTGATGGCCTTAGCGGGATGCTCCATCAAATGCAGGCTCAACATGTCGCCATACTATCTCAATAGGAAGCCATTCAAACACAGCAGGAGGCGATACAGGCTCAGCAGAATTCCCTCTACACCCATTTCTATGCCCCACTTCCCTTCTCTGTAGCCGTAGTTATAAATTTCGATGGATATTGTTTTATTTGCCTTACGATGAATAATTCTTTATCCTTTGGATTCCTCTTATGTTCTTTTTTTGATGTTGGATATTTCTTAAATATATTTTTGGATATTATGCATATTCATTTGGATATCACATGCTATCATTTATGTCTATGGTTGTTTTCAATACATAAATTCCATACTTCGTATTCTTTTTGCTTATGCTAAAAGGGGGAAAACATATATACGATGATATCCATGCCTACCTAGTATAAGAAATGGGAACAATATCATATGAATGCTTGATCTATAAAAGATAGAGCATTTTTTTTCAAATCATCTTTTGTTTGTCATAATCAAAAAGGGAAAAATTGTTGATCTATGATTGATCTTATATTTTGATTATAACAAACAAAATAGTTTTATCTCTAACATTTGTATTCGAGTCTTTTTTGTTACACGTTGATCAAATTGAAGACAAAACAATTGCTATCAAAGGACTTGCAGTTGACGATCAAGAAAATTCGAGATGGATTCAAGCATTTACAAACATAGACAAATCGAGCACTCGCGCCAAATCAATCGAAGATATTAGAACTAGATGTTTGAGCTCATTTGTAAATGTATTTACTTTAATCCTTATCAATAACTCATTAGAGGCTCAAGTATCGAATTTTCACGCACAAGAAAAATCTATTTCGTAAAAAGTTTGCACAAACTTTATTTTTTAAAAGTAAGAATTTCAATTTAATTTTCAAACATACTAGCATCACTTATCTTAAAAAAATCAAATAAAAACGTCATTTATATGCTTACATTGTTTCAAACAATCAAACGAGAGGAGTTCAAAATTTTCAGTCCATTCGGATAGTGAACCGGACGTCCGGTTCATCCACGACGGCCGATTTTTCGACCGTTCTAACTTCTGACAAACAATGGTTAAATCAGTCGTCCGAAATAGTACTGAACGTTCGAATGATCATCCGATTCAATAGATTTTTTAACATTTTTCAACTGCTATAAATACCAAATCACTTACCATTCATTAAAACATTCAAGAGGGATATTTTTGAGTAAAATTATATCGATTTCTCATCTCATTTATTATTATCAAATCATTTTAACTTTGAAAAACTTTTGATCAAAATAACTTTTGAAAATCATTTTACACATCAACGTTTTTTATACACAACACTTGAACTTCATTCATTGCTATCTATTAAAGTATTAACATATTTCTTTCTTAGTACTTAAATGTGATCATATCATTTAGGGATAATTACAGCAGTGGTACCAAACCTTTCATTTAATAGTAGACTTTGTCCAAATCTTTCATTTTTACCACCCAGAATACCAAACCTTTCATTTTTGCCACCTACGGTACCAAACATTTCAAAATGTCTGCAGCCGAAGTTCAAATGGATGGTTTTTATTAATTTGACCGTTAGTTGACCAAATAATTGATTTTGACAATAATGTTTACTGATTTTAAAATGTTAAAATGGTAATTTTATATTTTTTAATAATAAAATAACCAAAATCAAATAATTAAAATTAAAAACCCATTCCACCTTCTTCTTCTTCTTCTCCACCCACCTCAAATCTGTAAATTTGGGAAATCAACATCTTCGAATTCTTGAATTCTTGAATCCATGGCATTAGAAACATGTTGCCCAACTATGTAGATCTACGTAGGCCGGATTAGAGATTTGTACTTAACAATCGATCAGAAATGGAGATCCTTGATAAAAATATGGATTTCCTGCTGAAATGGTCCGCTGAAGAGACTATCTTGACCAAAGAGGAGAAGAAGAGATAAGAGATTGAACACGGCTTAGGGATTTTTCTGTATGATATCTAAGTAAGTTTCTGGTAAGGTCCATTTCTTACTGCTAATTTGCGAGGGCGCTTGTGGCAGTCGCTACATCTTGTATGTAGGTGGATTGCGATCGTCGACACGGTGGATGTGGGTAGATTTTGGTTCGTTTGGTTGGGACTGGGTGAGAGAAGGTGGAGGTAAGTGTGGAGGGTGGGAAGAAGATGAATTATTTCGGATGAAGTTTTGGGTTTCTGATTCCATGGTCAATTAAGATGAAGTTTTAAGCTAAATGCATATGTAGAGTTCCTTAGAGTCGGTACCATTGCAGCAGAGCGCACATTCGGTTCTGGGGACTCCATTCCCCAGCTTGTTCAAGCATTCTCGAAGTTCCAAATCCAGATTTGCAGATTTGAGATGGGGTGATGGGTTTTTAATTTTTAATTATTTGATTTTGATTATTTTATTGTTAAAAATGTAAAATTACAATTTTAACAATTACAATTTTAACCTTTTAAAATCTGTTAACATTATTGTCAAAATCAATTATTTGATCAACTAACGGTCAAACTAATAGAAATCATTCATTTGGATTTCACATGCGGACATTTTGAAAAGTTTGGTACCATTGGTGGCAAAAATGAAATGTTTGGTATCGTGTGTGACACAAATGAAAGGTTTGAACAAAGTTTGCTATTAAATGAAAGGTTTGGCACCGCTGCTGCAATTATCCCTATCATTTATTAAGAGAGAAGTTTCATATTAGGCGTCAAAATATTGAATTTATATTAAAAGCCGCATAATAAGGGTTCATCAATGTCTTTATAATTGGAAAATTAGCCCACATCATAAAATTACAAGAAAATATAATTAATTTGTAAAACATCACTCGAATTTTGATTAATTGAAGAAAGGATGATAAATCTTGAATCTCTTCAATAATTTTTTTTTTTGATGAATTCCAGTTGCGTATTCCCTTCTTTATCCAAAAACCAAGCTTTTATAGTTAATGAATTGATTCTTGCAATTGTCTTGTGATTTGCTCAAAAAATGATGATTTTGGTCTCTCTTCGATGTGATAAATTGATGAAATATATGTGGGAGAGGTTCTTGACAAGTCTCCTCAATGATGTGTCCACGTTCAGTATTTATAATGGTTGAAAATGAGTCAAAGATCGTGCAAAAATTGGTTTCTAAATAGAGTTTGAAGAAAAATAGGGAAACTGCCACGAAGATCCCCGAATAGCTTGTGTGTGTGCAGATATTTTTTCCGCGTGTGGGCTATTTTTTGTGGTGCACTTGCGCCGTATATAAATTTTGGGCTATTTGTGCATGCTAGGCTGCTTCTTTCCGATTTTGTGCAATTTCGCCCCAAATTTTGATTCTTGATTCGTTTAAGTTATTTTTCCTTGTAAATTCGATCCTTCAACTCTAATTACAACCAATTGATCGCGTAAACTATTGATTCATCATTTTGTGGTCTGAATCTACTATTGAAAAGTTACAATTGAGTACTCGAACTTTGGATTTCACCATTTTTCGCCAATTTCTTCCAATTTCACTTTCAATCATTGAGTTTTTCCTAATATATGAAATATAAACTAAATTAAGCTATAATTTATTAAACATTAACGAAATGCCAATATCTTAAAGCCCTACTAATTGTATAAAATAAATTCATCTGTGATAATTAGTGTTTTTCCAAAATTGAAGATGTGCCCACGGCTAGGTGGAAACCAAAAAAAAAAAAAAAAAAGGAAACCTTCTTCATTTGTTTATTTTTTCCTTTATTTTAATTGGAATAAGGGTAGAATCGCCTGATTGACAAAAAAAGTTTCCATCCTAAAACTATCTAAAGACTATTTGAAATGTTGGAGATTTAAATACCAAGAACTAAAAGTTGAGAATCCATTTGCAGAAAACATTTAAATTAAGGATTCCTACTGCAAATTTTCATCACACATTAGATGCTGAACTCATGACATATTTGATACGATAATTATTAAGGCTATAGATATTATCGAGTCGAGTGGACGATTTTACAACGGAGTGGGAACAGCTCTGAGAGGATTAGCTTTCTGCAATGTTATTCCAAACTTCTCTTCCATATCCAATTCCTTTGGTGCAATTCCCCCTTCAAGCTTCCAATCAAATGAATTCAAAAGTGAACCCAACATTACAGGAACCATTCTAATAGCCAAAGGCAATCCAGGGCAAATTCTTCTTCCAGCACCAAATGGGATCAGTTCAAAATCTCTTCCCCTAACATCCAATTCAGATTCCATAAACCTCTCAGGCTTAAACTCCAATGGATTCTCCCACAAGGTCGGATCCCTTCCAATAGCCCATGCGTTCACCAACACTTGCGAGTTCTTCGGGACAGTGTAGCCGGAGACCTCCACGTCTTCTTCGACTCTGCGTGGAATCAAGAATGGCACTGGCGGGTGCATCCTTAGGGCCTCTTTCACCATGCACCGGAGGTATGGAAGCCGGGAAACATCGGCTTCTTCTAAAATTTTTCCTTTTCCGATCACTTCTTCGAGCTCAGCTTTGGCTTTCTTCATGGTTTCTGGTTTTTTAAGTGTTTCTGCCATTGCCCATTCCAATGTGCTCGAAGTTGTATCAGTACCCGCAACAAATAAGTCCTTCAATAAAATTGTGCTCGTATTAGATTTTTTTTTGAAGAAAAAAATATAACCTGATCAAGGGATATAGTAAAGACACAACTTTATCCATATATATATATATATATATATATATATATATATATACCAAGTATTCCATTTAAGATTGATATTGAACATGACATGATGTCACAGTGAACTAGATTTTATTTCAATGACTTTTCTTTTATTAATATTGTTTCATAATGTCTAATCTTCTCAACCAAACGTTGGAATGTAATCATAAAGTTAAGCAGACTACAAAAAAATATGTAACACGTGTGTGGTGGCGATGGTGGGGAGAAGTAATACAAACCAAGCACAAGCGTTCGATATGAACCCTATCGATATCTTCTGGATTTTCTTGGCTGGTATCGAGAAGAACATCCAACACGTCGGTGTTTCCACTATTAAGGGACTTCCTTCTCTGCAACCTTTCATTAATCAAACCATCAAAAAGCTGAATCACCTTCCCGAAATGAATAGTCATGCGACGCCGTATTCCTGTTGAAGACAACATTTAAATAAATACACACGTCTCATTCTTAACAACTTAAAACTCTTAGATGGGACATTGCTATTTTATGAAAATTGAGCAGATACATGTTAAAGACATTATTTATGTAAATAGATATAGCTTTTAGCCGAGATAATTAACAAATACCTAGAGGGTCTAATTTATCAAGAATGGGGAAGAAATCCACCAGATTAGGCTTCCCAGCCTCCACCATTACATTCCAAACCAGGTCCTTGAATTCTTTGGCCGAATCCGAAAAAGGGTCCGTCAAATCCTTGGAGAAAATTGTATTAGACAACAAATTCAGTGAAGTTCTAAATCCCGCCCGGCCTATATCCACTGCCTCACCGGCCTGACTATTATTCCGGCAATATGCAATGAGTTCTTGCACCTTCCTAACCCTCAAATGCTGGTTGGCGTCCAATCGGTTGCCGGAAAACATATTGGAGTTCAATATTTTCCGGAGGCTGCGCCACTTCGACGCCACTGGGAGCCACACGACGGAGTACTTGAACTGGTTGTGTGCATGGATGGCATTAGGCACATGCCTACTCGAAAACGCAAGGTCCTGTTTTTGCAACACCTCCTTCGCCATGGCGGAGGAGGTAATCACTACCGTATTTATACTGCCAAAGCGGAGGCACATGATCGGCCCATAAGTTTTGGCCAGCTTAGCTAGAGATTTATGGGGTTGATCGCCGAGCAAGTGGAGGTTCCCGATAATCGGCAACGGCGCTGGCCCCGGCGGCAGATTCTTGCCTCTGGTGGATATTGAGCGGAAGGCTTGGATTAACGTAAGTGCAAACAATAATACTAAGACAATTGTGAGGAAATCCATGATTTTTTATTTTATTTGATTTTTTTCACACAGTACACACACTAACTACATGGATATTGGGGAATGCTCGTGCTTGTTTATACTGGATTTACTCTCCACGAGTAACGCGAGCGGTTTATAAAATTCAGAAAACAGTATGGGAAAAGATCTTATTGACAATATAGAGATTCAGGAAATTTGCATAAATCATCCCCAACTTATCGGGGTATTGTGAAATTAGTCTTGATTCCTTTTTTCTAGACAGTCCACTCCTTAGCCTATTAGTCCTAAAATAGTCATTTCCATTCATTTTAGTTATTTGCACGCATGCAACTCAATTCTCAAGATTTAAATAACTTTTTTCACATTAAAACCAAGGAATATACTTGACGTGATCAGTGGCGGATTATTAGTTAGGATGATCGTTGATCGTTGATCGTCGATAATCAATGGCTGTAATAGTGAAGTCGTTTATAATATTTAATTAAATAATACAAAACAAAATATTCGATAATCAATGGCCATAATAGTGAAGTCCTTTATGATGAGGGTGGGTTTTGGTTGGAACCAGCTCGGCTACTTGACTTTTGTTGAGAGGAATGTGGAAAATCCTTCATCATCTTCCCAGAAATGGAACTAGACTTTAGGAAATAGAGTCCTACAATTATGCAACAGCCAAAGCAATTTTCGAGGTTTCTACTTGTTGTAAAAGTACACAATGCTGAAAATGAAAATTTGTCAAATGTTGTTGTTAGGTGGAATTATTAAAAAAAAAAAAAAAAAAATCTTTCAAACAAGCAAGCAAGTTTTTGGATGTATAATTTGGAAATATAATACTAACACTCAACTTGGTGATATACATTACCTAAGAAGCAGGAATTAGGATTGTGAAACTCGAATACGATAGGATACTGGTACGCTAAAACAGCTTTTTAAAATAAAATTAGGATACACGATACGTGTATTAGCAATAGACCAATAAAGAAAGATATGAAATTTCCAGTTGTGAAAGGAGTTGGTAGAGAACGACTAGAGGTATCAAATCGATTGAAACGACAGTTAATGAGAAACAAGAGTAAAAAACCAAAAAATTGTCACAAAATAACTTGTGAACAAGGTGTTTCAATAATCCTCCGATGTACAAATGACTAAAAGACAAAGGAATCTACACGAAGTATAATAAATGCGATTACCTCTTTCCTCCTATGCTTGTTGCTTATAGGCTCTTTCCTACATTGATTTCCAAGATTACTCGAGGATGAGTAACACGTATAATCTATTATCAAACAACTGATGTTGTGATCGAGCCACGTCATGATCACTACTAGGGTTGGAGGCATAATAGTTGTCTAGATAGTGAGAAACATCGTCAAATTCTCTTGTTTTATTTGGGCAAGGGGCTAAAGTTTTCAACCTGATTTTAGGTCATCCTCAAATGTTTTAAGCCATCTTCAAGGAAGTCTTGACAAATGGCTTGTGTTACTCCTCGAGTACACTAGGTATTTGATTGTCAAGGTGTCACTAAATATAATTTAGAATGTAAATGCGGATTACTTTCTATAAACCTACACTACCTGGGGAGTTTAATTTTTGTTTGTTTATTAAACATCACTCTCATCCACCAGTACTATTGAATTGTTACTGTTACATGAGGCCAAACTTTCCTCTTGCCCAATGAATGCCAAACCCCACCTCCGCGAAGAAAGAAAGAAAGAAAATGAATAGTGAAAAAAAAAAAAAATTTACAATTGAATTTTTTTTTTTTCTATCATGTAGTAAAATGGAAAAAATGTTTTCTATAAATTAATTTTCCATCTACGCGAGTGAAAAAATTGGTGTTGACAGAAGAAATCCTTGAAAAATGCTCGTTTTTTAAAATAATATTTCGTTCATGTGATTATTTTTTAAAGTATTCCATTAATTGTGTAAAAATGGACGGGCAGTTTCAGGTAAGGACCCGGCACGGCCCGGTCCTACCTTGCCGGTTAGCAGTCAAGGCCTTAAATATGCACATGTCCGTGGATCAGCTCCGGCTCGTGACCTGAAAAACTTCCTTTTGTTGAGAGGAATGTGGAAAATCCTTCATCAGCTTCCCAGAAATGGAACTAGACTTTAGGAAATAGAGTCCCACAATTATCTCACAGCCAAAGCAATTTTCGAGGTTTCTACTTGTAAAGGTACACAATGCTGAAAATGAAAATTTGTCAAACGTTGTTTTTCGGTGGAATTATTAAAACAAAAAATCTTTCAACAAACAAGCAAGATTTTGGATGTATAATACATTACCCAAGAATCACATATTAGGATTGCGTAACTCGAATACGATATGATACGGGTACGCTAATACATCTTTTTAAAATAAAATTAGGATACACGATACATGTATTAGAAATAGGCCAATAAAGAAAGATATGTAATTCCCAGCTCTGAAAGGAGTTGGTTGAGAATGATTAGAGATATCGAATTGATTGAAACAACAATTGATGAGAATCACGAGTAAAAAACCACTAGCAATTTTCCATGCCTGCTTCACCTTGCCGAAGTCGATTTTTTAGTTGTTTGATTTGCTTTGTAGTGTTGTCACACAAGATAAGCACGCCGCTTGTTGGCCGAGCTAATCGAAGTTCTTTTAATACCATTATATATTTCAAAAATTAAATTATAGTTACAAATTATTTACAAAATTTATATGTATTAAAAGTTTAAATAATATATTTTCAATAATAAAACTATATTAATTGTGAACTATTAACATGATTTTATATGTATTAAAAATTTTAATGCTATTATCTATTTTCAATGATAAACTCTAGCTGTTATTTAATTTAAAATTCTAGTTATCAATTAATACCTTTTTTGAAATTGTTAATTAATAAATATTACCGATTTTCAATAAGTTACTAATAATAACAACAGTTGCATATTAAGTAAAAGTATTTTATCATCTATTAGTCAATAATAATAAGTTTTAAAAGAGTTTAAAACCAATGAAACTATTTTTCTTCACGTGTCATAATATATCCTTATGTATTTGAAATTTAAAAAATATATTAAAAAAAAGTACATATTACGTATTAGATAGTATACTAGTGTATCTAAACCTCCATTTGTATCGGATACGAATTAAGTTTACTAGTATCCATAATTTTTAGTACATTGCAATAGAAAATAAAGCTCCACAATAGGAAAAAGCTATTGCTATAAATCTCTCGTATATGATGTGTGACTGCACTGAATACATGAAAAATAAATAATAGAAAAAAAAAATCTAAATTTCAGAATTGTTGCCTGACAGCACCAACCTTAGAGAAGGTTGCGGGGAACAGCCTTAAGAAGGCCATGAGAGCCATACTAGGCAGTCACAACCCTATTGGTTGTAGCTAATGGATGTCCATTAGCGGACAGCCATCTAAGAAATTCAAAAATGGGAAAAATTAATATCTCAAGCCCCAATTTAATTTTAAGAGAACAAGTTTAAAATTTTAAAACTCAGGTGATAAATAAATAATTAAAATTATTTTATTAAATAAATACATTAAGGTCAGAATTATACACTTTACGGTTATAGTTATGTACTTATAGGTCACAACTTATTTATTGATCACATATTATTAAATTAATTAGTCATAAATTATTTCTCGATTACAAATAGAAAAATTTAGAGGTCACAAATCATAAATTCTATATGTCACAACGGTCACAAATTATCAAAATAGTTAGTTACAAATTATCATTGGTCATAAATTATCAAAATTTTAAGTCACATTAAATAATTAATTAGAAATTAACTAAATAGTTGGTCACCCCACCCCGACCCCCAATTTCACCACCAACACTAATGCTTAGTCACAAATTAATCAAATAATTGATCACAAATACCTAAATAGTTAGTCACAAACACTTTTCATCTCATCCCTACCCCTACCCCTACCCCAACTCCACCACCAACACCGACAATCAGTAACAAACGCCCAAATAATTGGTTACAAACACTCTTCATCTCACCCCACACCGAATAGTTGGTTACAAACTAGTTATATTTATATTTTGGTAATTTACTCCCAAATAAGGACTAGTTCTATAGTCTTTCACCATTGCCACTAAGAGTTCAATAACTTTACTTAGATATTAGTCCTTAAATTCACATTGATTCAGCTACTTTCTTTGCAAACTGTCTAGTTGCAGAAACAAGTTTTGATAAATTGTTTTCACTCTTTCCGCACTTTTTGACCTCCTTTGGTTTTTTCTCAGCATTCCTCTCAACTTCTGCTATTGGCATTTCATCATCTTGATTTGTACAATCATGAGATCTAGCTATGTAAACCTTAAGTCTTGTGGCTTCAATTATTTCAAATACTATAGCGACACCATCATCCAGTTTATGATCCAATGCAAATGCTCTTCATCCACTTAGGGGCGGAGCCAAGAAATTGGTTCAGTGCTGGCACAATTGAATTGATGCCGAACTTTGATTTATTGTCATTGATTTAATGATGTTCCTTGTGAGTTTTTATACTTTGATATCATTGTAAACTAACTTCATTATCAATTTTCAAAAATAAATTTTCTCTACATAAACAACTGTGCTATCATTCATCAATTGATCTCACATTTGATTACGCAATCTATCATTTACAATGCTCATCGAAGAAAATACTCTAGAGACTGGTAGAATTAACAATAAAGTCAAAAGCTCGTAAACCAATTGGTATATCTTACTTTTCTTTGTTATAACTAACTTCTCTGCAAGATGACTAAGGTCATTCAACTCTTCACAACATCCAATTAAGTTCACAATCTATCTACAGACTACAATTCAACCTTAGCACTATTCAGTGGTTCACAACATCCAATTAGGTTCAAATCAAAATAACAAATAAAACAAAAAGAGAAGCGAGAGGGCTTCGAGGCCTTACCACAACATCCAATTAAGTTCACAAACTATCTGCAGATTGCAATTCAACCTTAACACAGTTCAGTGGTTCACAACTTCCAATTAGGTTCAAATCAAATCAAAATAACAAATAAAAGGAAAAGAGAAACGAGAGGGCTTCGGGCTTCACCAGTTCATGGTTTAATGGTTCACCGTTCACCTTCTTTCTTCTTCCAAAAATGAATCGCTGCTATGCTACCGATGGTGTCTATTGTCAATAGAAGGATGGCGTCGTTGGTGTCACCGCATCAAGGGCTCAAAGAGACAAGAGTACGATTGTGAGAGGTTGAGCCGCTGAAAGAGAAGATTCAAAGTTGCCCTACAATGCTACAGATGATAAAGGATTATTGTTTACTCATAGCAGATGAATGTGTGAGTAGTGAGAGTTGATATATATATATACACACACACACACACACACACACACACACACACACACTAGTGTGGATCGTGCGTTGTATGATAACCGTTATAATTTTGTAAGAAATGTCATTATGACGATTATCTATTTGAAGACATGTATATATTAGTTATAACATTCTCGAACTGCTATACCCAGGAAAAGTAAAATGTACCAATTGAGTGCAAATATGAAGTAAAAATAGCACATGTAAATTAGAAGTCGAAAGTTTAATGGATTTAGTTATGTAGTGTTCATACATAAGAAGACAAAATTAATGTTCGATAATAAGTAAACAAGAAACATAAAGAGGGAAAATGTACAATTCATGTAAGGGTCCAACTTCCATCGGTGTTACAGACTTTGTACACCATGAACATTGAGATCTCATCGTTCACAAGTTCGAATACACACGTATCACCTATTTGAAGTTGTTTCTCTCTAACGTAGTTAGTCCACCCCACGGTGAAACGTCGCACGTCACTATTAGTTCTTAGATTTGTTCGTATTGGCCAATTACGGTGTGAACGATCATGGATTTGAACATTTCGGACAAATTTTTGTACATGTAATTGAGCGAAAGCCCCAGGTACACACTACAAAATAAATTGACAAATTTATAAATACCAAAATTTAGAAATAGGTGAGAGCAATGAATATGAAAAATAGTTCATACATATAAGGTAAAAATGACAATTTACAAAAGATTTAACTCGAAGAGAAGCTTACAATATTTCGATAATCATCTCGATTAGCCTCTAATGTTACTCGAAAAATAGGACTGCCATTAGGTGAAATCTCAACCTCAAATGTATCAAACTCATAAGTCACTTCTACACCTGAATTCTCAAATATTGAAACATCGAAAGTAGAATTTTCGTTGTATTCAAAGATGATAACATAGCCACTTTGTAAATTATGGTGGTCAAAGAATTGTGACCATCCAGTAGCAAGATAAATGTTATCATCAACCCTTTCCAATTGTATGTGACAAATAATTCCATCATAAGAGATCAAATGTACTGTATCACTTAGGTTATGTCTTGAGTGACATACAAAAGATCTAGCAAGCGACTGTAAGAGAAGAAAAAAAAATTATAAAAATGTTATTTACTTTATATACAATTTCATTTATAATGAATAAATGTTAACAAAGAGATCGTTTTAGGACCTAGCAAACGAACATTATGGCCCAATGAAAGTGTTATCACTTCAATGAAACGGTGTGGTACATCACTTCTATTTGACATAATATTTCTACTACAAAGAAAACAAATAAGAACCTACATTAAATTTTTAGCTACAAGAATAATTGTTATTAATATAAAAATCAATAAGAAGACAAAGGACTAAAATGGTTATCATACAACTTTCTAATAATACATATACTAAACTTCTGAAACTGGAACAAATGAGACTCGAAAACTTTGATCTTCTGGTTACAATTAAGTTCCTTTATACATTAAAATAAAATGAAAAGAATAATTGGTTTTTTTTCTTCTTTTCCCACATGATATAATTAAAAGCACTTGTAGATCCAAAATCCTCAAATGAGAACCAAAAGATTAAAAATTCAACACTGATTAATGAGATTATTGCATAAAAGGCACAAAGAAAGATCTTTATCTCATTGTTTTTGTCACAATCGACAAGTTTCAATATGAATTCACAAACTAATCTACTACTAAATTGTTGTTCTTATTCTCTATAAATCACCCTGTATATAAATCCATGAAAATTACTACACAATAAAGATGATTATTCATCTGCATTGATGAGTTCTATGAAATATTTTAGATAGTGATAATTTGGAAATTGAGTGATTGTAGCTGAAAACCATTGATTTGAAGATAGTATATATTGCAAAGACATCTGCAAAAATAATAAAAGAAAAGCACATATTCAATATTTGATTGAAGCAAGAGACAAAGTTAATGTATATGAAAATAATTAGTTAATTCAAAAAGAAACAAGATATCAGCAAAAAACCCCCCAACAACCTTTGGTTTGAAATAAGTGCATAAGAGTCTTTACCAGGAAATGCAATAAACCATCATGTATGCCGAAGGGGAAAAATTGAATGAAGTATGATTCTAATGGTTAATATAATTACATTTGTGATAAAACAAAAGCTGAGGAACATTATGAACTTTTGAAATAAATTCACATTAAACACAATTGTAATTGCACTGAATATGTTTCAACAAACATGTGAGAGTATAAAAACTACAAGAACTGATAATGATGCAAATTATTACACTTTCTTCAGATTAGAGCTAACACAATGAAATCAAACTTTTCCAATTATTTGTTAATTGATAGTTAGCAAATAAAACAAAGGCTGATATCAATTTCAAACTTAAAATTAATAGTAAATAGAACTAAAGAAAGAAGAAAAGTTGTAACTTCTAACTAAAATTTGTTCATCTCGCTTAAGTGTTTTTTCCTTATTGTTTTGTTGCTATTAATTTTCAACTTCCTTACAGTTGAAATTAGTAAAACTTTCAACTCTAGTACAAAATCGAGATGTTCAAATTTGTGTTACCTTTTTGGACACTGACGAAGTGTATGGCGATGGTGGTGGTTAGGCAGCTTGTAAATGGGTTGAATCCTGTGTGTTTTTGGCTGAGTGGAGACGAATTTCTCGGGATTTTTGAAACACTTAGGACGTAAAGAATTTCTGGTTTAAAACTTGGGTGGGTAACTATGTGTTCATGGTTTTGTTTTTAATTTGGGTAATTGTTGGGTGTAGCAATTGAATGTGTTCATTGTTGGGTATTTGAATGGGTAGGAGTATTTGAAGGTGTAAATGGGAGTGGGAGTGAAAATTATAAGTAATATAATTGATTCAAAAGCTATAAAACACACCGTGGATTCCTCCGTGACGTACGGAGAAAATGAATCGTCCCTCCGTGTGCATGCAGTGAGGAAGCTTCCGTGCGGCACGGAGGAATTCTCTGTGACGCACGGAGGAAGGAAGCCTTCATGCATTAAAGAGAAATCCTCCCTGTGCACGTAGGGAGGAAGCCTCCATGCGGCACGAAGGGATTGTGCCGCAGGGAAGATTCCTCCGTAATGCACAAAGGCTTCCTCCCTCCGTGCGTCACGGAAGACTCTTCCTTGCCGCACGGAGTCTCTAAAATGAACTCTTAACTATTATTTTTCTCAATTGTGTAAGGTCTATTCTCTTTCTAATGAGATTGGATATGAAAGTATGTTGCTGCCAAAGGTTCCCAAATTTAAATTGTTCCTCCAGCTGGTGAATTTTATCTTCTCGTTGTCTACGTCTGTAGCTGCCTTGTTTTTATATAGGACTTCAAGTGGCTATAGTCTGTTTGAAGGGTATCAACCTTTTTTCATATTCAGTTTTCTCAGCAAACAAAGAAGGAATGTATGCATGGTCCAATCATCCTAGGTTGCTTAGATCGATGAAACAATTCAAGACTAAATACATTGAACTTATTTGCGCATTTTGACCTATCCACAAAGATGAGATTGAATCCTGAGAACTGGTACTAAATTGTTGCACTTGCTAAGTGTTAAAAGGAAACTAAGGATGAGGAAGTATTGTTCAAAATAAGCAAACTATTTGTCTATTTCAACAAAAAGACAACTGCTTCAACATGGAGGAAGAATGACAGACGCAATATTAACTCGAAAAAGTACGAAATAAAGATATTTCAACCATTCATTACTTCACTTTATTTACAAAATATGCAGACATTTATCCCCGTTCATGACAGAAATCTAGCTTCAAAAACTGAGCTGAAATTCATGAACCAATACTTTTATATGGTTCCATACATGACAAGTCCTATAGGTAAGTTGCAAGAAGAAATATTCTCTTCTTCAAAAAGTTTGCTGCTAGTCTAATTCACAAATGATTCCCGTCTTCAACAAAAAATAAAAACCATCAAAAGCAACTTGATTTCTAATTTGAACTGGTGGAAGTCAGCAACATTTACTTAACGGTTGAATCTTTGATGCTAGGGGGATCTCCAATAATTTCTTCAACACTTGACGCTATCTTTTTGTTTCTTTAACTGCTTAATGCTTTCTTCTTCAAACACCAAATTTCTTCGAGCATTAGGTGCATTGGTGTGAAGCAAGACATTCTTCATCTTTAGTTCATATGGAGAAGTCAGAGGAGATCCCTCTGTAGGTCCACAATTGTTATCGAGAATGTACACAACATCGAATCTTGGTTGGTTCCCTTTGGGGTCCTAAGTTCCATACTTCATATAAATGAAACGGTCCTCACTTACACAATTCAAATCATGAGCATTGATGATATCCTATGACTGTATTTAAATTAATGAAGGCACTATCAATATATTTAAGTATGTCAACATATTTAAGTATGAAATATTAACAAATGTAATTGTAAGGAATACTTTACCATTACACAATCCTTCACCAAAATTTTAGCTGGCAGTTGTAGGAATTTTTTAGCCAATTTACCAAATAATGATGTAGAAATAGACCCGGTATTATCTGCAATATGAACATTGCATCGCGCTCTGGGAAGAAAAAAATAAAATATGTGTCATAGACAATTTAATCTTATCATTAGTTATATTTTATAGATAAGTATTATTTTAGGGCAAATGGTATTAGAATAGGAGTTATTACCTTGGAACTGCTCTTGCATGCATGTATTTGCAATAATTGCAAAAACACATTTCATTCAACTGAGCAAATGACATCCAACTACAAGTGTCACAAGCCATATACCAAAGTGATTGATCATCTACCAAATGATGGTTTGCGCTGCAATAAAGATTTGTTATGTGGTAGATAATGGAAGAAATTTTAAAGAAAATAAGTAATGGTTTTACTTTTACTTGTAGTATAGTAGTAAAAATGTACCGTCAATGAGCATTCCAAAATGTCTTTGATGTTGATGATTTTGTTTTTTGGAGGAGGTAAAATAGTGGACGTGTTTGGCAAATCTTAAGTCTTTTAAGTAATGATTTCTGTCAGTATGTCTTTGTTTTTTTGAATCCTTGTATAGTATGAAAATGAAGTTAAAAGATATAATATAAAGGAAAAATGGAAAATAATTCGAGAATGAGCTAGTTTTTAACTGAAACATATCATATGGAAAATGCATGAAAAATGCATAAAGAGTGAACTGACCATTCTTGAAGTTTAGCAAGTTTTTCAAACTTAGGATTAATGATGATCGAACTGTTGGCTTTAGTCGATAATGATATCCCTGTTAAGATGGACACAAGCATATACGTAATGAAGTTTGATATTCTTTACACTAGAAGTTCTAGAAAACGATGATTAAGTTGAGAATTTGTTTACCTTTGTATGATGCGACTTTTAAATGGTTACCAACGATCACTGGTTTTTTTCATAAGGCAATCACTGATTTCAGTACCTTCATGGTCGATAAAGTTGTCCCATTTAGTCAGAATAATTGCTTGCAATCTGCACATGGAGATGTCAAATTTCAAATTAATTGTCCTAATAGATTAAATATTGTTTTGTATGTGCACATTTATATTTATTCATACATAACTTTCGTTTACAAGGACAATGTCTTGGACAGTAGCATTTGCATTCTTGTTACTTGGAATCTTTCGCTTTGGCCTAACGTCAACAGCAATGCCAACGAATGTTGCACATGGAGTTTAATTTTTTTTTTTTGTTGCATAAAGCAGTATTTGAAAATATAATGTTTAGGAAAATGTTGAAAAATAACTAAACTCAAAGTAACTATTACCTATTTCGACATCAACATCAATGTAGTTTTGAAGGTCATCGAATGGAGTAAACTGAAAGCATGACTCTACAAGAGGGCTGTGGTCTTCATTTGATTCTTCAATTCGAGTTGAACCACTGATTGTCCATTGTGTATGTCCACAAGTTGATCTGAAGCGTTCATCTGTGTGTTTGATATAGGCGTTGGAAATCAAGTAAGTTTTTGATGGCACCAAGGTGTTTTGAAGAGCTTTGATATTCTGAGCGAATATGGTTGCTTGGACTTTGTTTTCCTAAATTAAATGATAGGACATTAAACAGTACACAAATGCATATGCATTATTAACAAATACATAGACTTGAAGAAGCATGATTAAGAATATTACCTTAGTGTCCATCAACCAAAGATGCTACTAAGTTTCATTTCCCTTCTGTGATGTTCTTGAAGATGTTTTTTCTACAACTACCACTTTACATGTCCACCCCATTTCTCTGGGTGCAATATTTGAAATTAATTTCAGTTTGGATGCCATTTTTATGCAAGGACAACTACATGAGAATGAGAAAGAAATATCATCAAACATTAAAAATGTAAAAGAAGAACATGGTAATGAAAAGAAGATTTTTTTTCCAAGAACAACACGATAATTATAAGTATCTTCATGTTCTTTGTTACTAAACAGGGATCGGCCGTGAAGTAAAAGAAGCAGCGCCTACCTTTTTTCTGTATTTAGTTAAACCTTTTGCTGGCTTCTCTAGTAATGTATGTGTACATATATAGATATAGGATATGCATATATGTGCAGAGAAAAGGTGACAGAGTAGGTAGATGGATGGTCAGGGGAGTGGTGAGTTGTGTGTTGAACAGATTGACTCCATACTGACTCCAGACTGTAACAGACCATACCGTCCTTTTTAAATAGTAGGTACAGTACATCTTGATGATTTCTATATATATATATATATATATATATATAGAAATATCACATAATCAGAATGGCTATAGACAAAAATATATTGTTCTAGATTTTTATTTTCAATCCTCATAATATTAAGCATGTGTTCAAAGTTCCAAACAAATAAAAGCACCCAAGATGAAAACGTCACATGCAAGCAGGTAATATGAAATAAAATATCTTTTTTTCACAACATATGAAAACCCAGTCACTCCATGGACAAGATAACAGTTGCCATATTTTCAAATAAACATAAAGTGAAAAAAAAAACAATAATAGAAATTTGATTGAATTAACAATGAGATGTCATTTTTTTTTCCAGAAAAAGAGAGTAAATTCAACATATCTGACCAAGAAGAGCAAGAACATAATCATCATCTTCGTCAAATAGTATATTGAAAGCATTAAATATTCATTCAACTCCTAACACTTAATCTTTGCAAAGAAATAAACCAACAATACAAAAAGTTTGGCATGTTGCGTCATTTTACACATCACATGGAATCTTCTCATAAGATAAAGATGAGTTTTTAAATCGCAAGCACAAATTCGCTGAATTTTAAGTAAGGAAATTACTTAAATGCACAAGCAAGCAAGCACATCTTTTTTTTTCCTATTCTTTTGTCCAAATAAATGCCTCATTATTCTTCTTTTAATCGGTCCTTATACACTTCCTCGAGGAATGCTGACATTAACTTTCAAACATGAAAATTATACACGAGTTTCAAGTAAAAGACATTCAGACTAAAGGTATCACTTAAATGAAGAAAATGACCTTCATCTTTCTGCAGAGGCAACAACCAGTAATCATTGAGATTAAAGCCATTCTTTAATCGGCGATTGAAAGGCAGGGAAATCAAGAGCAAGATTTGTAATAAAAAAAAATTGATTAGCAAATTCCACAAGTTCAAGTAAATAAGATTGCATAAATGTCTCCCCTCCCTTTTTATTATCGTCACAAGTCTTATTTGTGTGGATATTTGTGTTATGCACTGGATTGTGTTATAGTAGTCAACACCTTTACTTCCATCTCGAATTAAATATTTCAAAAGTTAAGCATGGACATAAAATGGATTAAAATGCATAGGCGGAGGATAGGAAGGGGAAGCAATTGCAAATATATAAATCATTAGTACATTTTTACGAAATAAAAGTAAAAGACGCTAAAAAAACAAAATTTATTGTCAACTAATAGAGGCAACAAGAAGTAATTACACAATCACTAAATTAACAAAATAACTTGTATCTACCTCAAATCAAATTAGTTGGCTGATATATAAGCAGTAACTTGGAAATTACCAAATCCATGCCTGATAATGGCTCTTTTTCAACATCAGCATCACTACAAGTATGTTCTGAACTATGGTACCTCGTTACTGATTCCATGTGTGTCATAAATTGATCCAAATCAAAACTCACATCCTTGATGTTTTTAGTGAGAAAAAAAAGTAATTTAATGTCCATATAACACAAATTGAAATCATTAAACAAAATCTTGAAACAGAATTCACAAAAGGACATGGAGATCTTAAAGAATTTAAATTTATTAAAACCTTATTGTTATTGATACTGTTGTCTCTCTGGTGTTCATTGATCATTGTAAGCCATGCCCTATTCTTACTGTAACACATCATCATTTCAAAGGTGAACTTCAAGCAGATGGTTCATTATAATCTATCAATGAAAGAATTGAAATAATTCTACTTGGTTCATGGTATAAAGAAGTAAACGGAAGGCTATACAAAATTGTTTAAGGTTCATGATGAACCTTCTTGTTGAGCAAAAAAGGTGTTAAAATTAAAGTGCTCACCAAAGTATACAACAAACAGTGTGTACAGAACCAATGAAGATCAACTTCACAAAAGCATCACACTAAATTACAAACTACAAATGGCAATAACAAAAATGTTCGACCTCAACATTAATCAAAACATTAACTCCCCGACATGAGTGCCACACAATAAAATTATTTACACTGATAATCTCTTTCAATCCCTAAATTAAAATCATACCAAATTTGTCACATTTGTCAAGGATACACGTTGTACAAAAAATTTGAAGGAAACTGGATGTTATGAATACCTTTGAATATCAACATTAACTTTTAACCATCTAATGGCTCTTCTGCACAGCAAGGCAATTCCTCAAAATTCACCTAGCATGCAATTAAAGAGTAATTAGTTCATCCTAGTATTTGTCTAGTATTCATCCTAGCATTTGAACAATTTAACAAAATTGTCAACAATCTAATTAAAATAAGATACCATGCAATTAAAGAGTAATTAGTTCTAAACCATATATAAAAATTTAAAATGTTAAAATTAAGAAGATAATATACTTTATTGTTCATGTGGAAGAAACTGCAGCTAGAATTTCTTTATATAAAACATTTTTCGTACAAGTGCAGTGCCTTCTTTTTTTTTTTTAATCTCCACTTGGTTTTATAAGAACTTTAATACATTTACTACTTTTTGCTCTTGATAATGCGACATAAAGTTGTCCGTGCGAAAATATAGGCTCAAATAAATACAATCCAACAAAATCAAGAATTTGACCCTGTGCTTTATAGTCACGACAAAGCATACACGAACTGGGAATTGAGTTCTTTTGAATCAAATTGGACTCATATCATTTTCAAAAGGCAGAAATGGTATACGGGGTAGAAAAACTCTCTTGTTTTTATATTGTCCAACAGCAATTTCAACATCAACTATGTTTCGATCGAATCTTTTACAAATAAGCCTAGTTCCATTGCACAAACCTTCAGATGGATTTATGTTCCTCAATAAAATAATAGGGAAATTTTTTTTCAAAGTTAATTCATGTGATGGAACACCATTAGGAGTTAAAGTATTGAAAAAAATCCTCATCACATGATCGTGCATTAATATTTATTGGTTCATCAAAACTATAGTATTTCATTGGATCACGGGGGAACTATTATATTAACATAGCATTTATAAAATCAACATTCTCATTTTTGGACTTAATATGATTCTATTAATCATAGTTTCAATATTATCTGGGTAAGTATTTAATTCAAGGAACACAACAGCTATCAACTTTGTTATGGAAGTGGGCTCATTATCATGAGCAATAACCATTTCATTTGGAAACTTAATCATATTGCCCGAATGTAAGGGTTCCATCCCATTTCCAATTCATAGTAAATATTCACAAAAAGGCAAATCTATCTGGGCTCTCATATTTTGAACTAATTTAATTTTTTTATTAAATGGCCATAAATATGAATTAACAAATGTTGCATTAACAATATCTTCTTTTTGTCCTTTGGGAACAACGGGTAATATTTGACGGAAGTCACCTCCTAGAACTACGACTTTCCCTCCAAATGGAACTTTAATTTTTGTTATATCTTGTAACATCTCATTTAAATATTCAATAACTGCTTTATTTAGCATAGGAGCTTCATCTCATATTATCAGTTGTGTCATTCTTAGTAATTCAGCTAAAGATGATTGTTTACTAACTGAAGTAGTTGATTTATTACTAACCTGAAGTGGGAGCTTAAATCTTGAGCGAGCAGTTCTACCTCCAAGAAGTAATCATGCTGCCACCCCAGAAGATGCAGTAGCTAAAGCCACCATTCCTTTAGATCTTACAGCTGCGAGCAAAGAGTGATATAAAAAAGTTTTTCCCGTTCCTCCAGGACCATCAATAAAATAAACTCCATTGACTTTCTTGAAGATGTCGTTTAGGATTATATCATATGCTTTTCTTTGTTCTAAATTTAATTTTTCTTCACTTAACAGATCTTCATTTGAAACTACTATCAGTAATTCGTCAGTAATACTTTTCGGAAGATGATTGGTTTCTTCTAACAAAATATGATGTTCGACAATTCGGTAATCATTTACAGTTTTACCCGAAAATTGTAATATTTCATTTAAATCACTTAAGACCTTTAACTCGGCTACTTTTGTATTTATACCTTTTTCTTATATAATCTTCCACCATATATTGTTTAAAATGATTCCATAATTTTTGGGGATCATGTGGATCACACAACATTAAAATTGTAGCGAATAGTTTGCACATTAATGGCATTTGATATTGAGAAGCTTCTTGCAAACAATTTCGCAATTAGTATCACCATTAAGTAAACCATGTAATAATGCAGCTTCACAAAATGTCAAAGCAAGAATTCCATTAACATTTTTCAAATCTTCATAAGAAATAGCTCCCTTAACATGGTTTAGTAATTTTCTTAAATAATACCTTTCTCCTTCTATAATATTCACAGAAACAATTCATCCTACCGAGAAAGTTTTATTTTTTCTTTCAGATCAAGTTTTACACTGTGAATTCCACACAAAATGTTCTGAAAATTCTCTGTATAAGAAAGTTTTAGCTTTAGAATTACTAATATTCATACGAAAATATTTTGTCAACATAGATTTTTTGTAATAATCTTTTTTCACAATTTCTTCTAAATCATCAAATTCTTTGTATGTAATAGATCGATAGTTTTCTAAGTGCAATTACAGAGCAATAACAGATGGACTCATATCATATAAAATAAATCCAAAAATTTTCCATACAGTTTCAGGTGGAGATACACATCTAGCAGATTGGTACATTTTAATCTTATCATAAACAAAGTCAGGATCATTTTCATTGACAATGAAATCAATTTTGTCGTGACCTTTATGCACATATTTATATAA
Source organism: Fraxinus anomala (assembly GCA_903798345.1). Lineage (NCBI taxonomy): Eukaryota > Viridiplantae > Streptophyta > Magnoliopsida > Lamiales > Oleaceae > Fraxinus > Fraxinus anomala. Next base: position 31,258 of record CAIGRN010071987.1, read on the forward strand.
ATACTTAACTGACTGAATTGATGAACATATCTCAATATTAATATGGGAATTATACTTCGTTAATAAGTACGCATTGTATGGAACCACCCACTTATTATCTAAAAAATGATTTCTAATCTTCACTTTCTTCCCAGTATTAGGTCATTTATATTTAGGGTAACATTTTTCATCTATAACTGTGTTTTCATTGAATTTTTTTGGAAAAATAAATCTACATTCTTTTTTTTTTATTCATACAAACATTTTTTAGATTTAAAACACCGCATGGACCATGCATCATATGTTTAATAACAAGAGAATGTAGATAAGGATATTGAATCTCATCAGGAATCTCAACACTAACAAATTTGTCAACCAATTCAGGAGAGGTAATCTTACATTCATTTTTATCTTAGTTATTTTTTACGTGTGCAGGGAGCCCTCTTTTTCGGAATTCTATAACATATATATGTGCGGCAACCCGGCCAAATACTCTTCCTTTCAAAATATCTTCCTTTAATTGTTCAAGTTTTGCTCTAAAATACGAGCTATTAAATCAGGTTTATTTTGATCTTCATCATTATATTTAATTGTTCCTTAATTTCTGGCCAATTTGGATTACAAGTCATTGTCAAAAATATATCGGGCTTACCAAACCTTTGGACTAAAGACATAGCATCCATGTAACGTTTTCTTAAATCTCTAGGACTACCAATGAAAGATCGAGGCAAAACGATCAAATGACCAATTTTACTACCTCTTTTCTCATAGAATCAATAAAAAATGCACACGTTGGAGCCCTCTTTTTCGGAATTCTATAACATATATATGTGCGGCAACCCAGCCAAATACTCTTCCTTTCAAAATATCTTCCTTTAATTGTTCAAGTTTTGCTCTAAAATACGAGCTATTAAATCAGTTTTATTTTGATCTTCATCATTACATTTAATTGTTCCTTAATTTCTGGCCAATTTGGATTACAAGTCATTGTCAAAAATATATCAGGCTTACCAAATCTTTGGACTAAAGACATAGCATCCATGTAACGTTTTCTTAAATCTCTAGGACTACCAATGAAAGATTGAGGCAAAACGATCAAACGACCAATTTTACTACCTCTTTTCTCACCAATTTCAAGACTATCTACAATACCTTGATATAGTTCAGCTCGACGAACACCCTGATTATGTCGAAAATAATCTAATCTNGACCAATTTTACTACCTCTTTTCTCACCAATTTCAAGACTATCTACAATACCTTGATATAGTTCAGCTCGACGAACACCCTGATTATGTCGAAAATAATCTAATCTAGATATTTCAATTTTTACATACATGTCAACAACATATTGTTGTAGTAGTCTTCCAGAATGTAACAATATTGAAGTTGTTGATAATCTTATTTGTAGTTTATAACAATAGTATTCTCTACACGACACTTGCATCTTGGTTCTCTTATTTTCCATCACTAAATTAAAAAAAAAAGTTAATAATTCATATAATAATAAAGAAATACATAGAAAAGCACATAAAATATTTAGAAATAAAAAATTGAAGGTAAAAATGTTATGCATCATGAACTAACCTAATGTTTCTTTCTTAATTAATTCCTCAGGCGACGAAAAGTTAATTGCATCAACAATGTCTTCATTTCTATGTAGTTTATAACAATAGTATTCTCTACACGACACTTGCATCTTGGTTCTCTTATTTTCCATCACTAAATTTAAAAAAAAAAAGTTAATAATTCATATAATAAAAAAGAAATACATAGAAAAGCACATAAAATATTTAGAAATAAAAAATTGAAAGTAAAAATGTTATGCATCATGAACTAACCTAATGTTTCTTTCTTAATTAATTCCTCAGGCGACGAAAAGTTAATTGCATCAACAATGTCTTCATTTCTGCAACTGCTTGTTCGTTTTTTATCCGCATTAATTCACTGAATACCTTGACGCCAACCTGTCTCACCATAAGGAAATAAAAGTGGGCATTAAAGTGGGTCATAACATCCATAATAATATTGCATTCTATTATGATTTCCATCTTTACAATGAACTACAATATCACGCATATGAACATCGTCACAGTCATCATGATCAACCCAAATAGTAGCAACTTGTGAAACATTGGGTGTATTAAATCTTCTCTGATCAGTATGGGATTACATTGAAGTCGAATAGAATGATTTTCTAAATTAGGAATAGTTCCCAAATTTCGAAAGAAGGATGCGTAAGGATTATTCTCTAAAATTTTCATCAATTTAACAACAAGAGTTTCAATTAACCATTCACTAAGATTTAATCTATTTTGCACTGCATTATCAGTATCGAAAAAGTAAAGTTGCAAATGAGAAGGACGATTGTTTCTCGGAATAATCTCATTTTTGACCCTGAATTCTAAAGGTATATATACCGTTATAGTTCGTGCATAAATTTTTATCATAATTTACGTCAAATGATGTCATAGAGAAATTACAATTATAGCTTCGCACCATTTTTCGAAAGTTTAAAGATTCTTCGGAATTTGAAGTGAACAACATATGTAATTCAACAGGCACATCATTTGTTTTTACAAGAATTTGTCCATTTAAACAACAAAATCCCTTGGTTTCTCTAAAGAATTTCACAGCGCCACAATGATCACACTTAGTTGTTTCAGGTAGGACATAAGATTCTGAGGAAAGATTATCATCATAATGCCGCAAATATGAAAACCCTACTAAGGAAAAAATAATCTCAATTATCTAATATTCAAATATATATTAATATTACAATTTGCCGAACCACCTCTATCATATCATAAACAAAGAATAATAAAATGAAACACAATAGTAAGATTCTCACCGGTTTGTCTTCCAGTTTTTACTATATTTCCTTTATGGTGTTTATCGTACGTATATTCTGTTAATTCGTTAATATTTCGTGCTCGCTTACTACTGAATTTAACTACTGAATCCTCCAAACCTTTACCTTCAAAAGAAGAACAAATATTACGAATGAAAATAAAAGCATAAATCAAAACAATATAATTTATAATTGATACAATTCAACTTGTAACATAAAATCAAAAAAAAAAAAAAGGTACAAATGAATCAATATAATCAATAAACTATAGATATACATACTAACCCAAAGTGTAGGTAATCTCCTGATTCAACAAAAAGAATCTACTTCGACTGGATGATCTAACAGATTGCCCACAATTCTGCGAATAAACATTTTCTTCCATAGACTCCACGCAACTATAGGAAAAAAAATGTGTCCAGAAAAAACAACGTGTCCAGAATAATTTTTGAGTGCGATAAAAGAAATTTCTCCATGTAATCCTATAACTACTTGTCCATGTTAAAATTTTGGAGGTCCAACTCTATATCATTTCTAATTGTGAATTACAACACTGCAATGAACAAACTTAATTTTTGTCAATTTCAATAAGATGTTATCCAATCGAAATATAGGGCTAACAATGCCTTCACCTTAGATATATAACGAACCTCAGTCTTCATAGACAACAACAATTTCCAAAGATAAAACTATTAGTTATCACATCATACAACATAAACAAGTTTACGCTCTACCTTATCCACATTTTATATACATTAAAGGATTTTATAAACAATCATACCCGTTCACTAAAAGTAAACCCGAAACAGCCACCACCCACAACTTAAGTTCTCATCTTAGATATCCAAAGATAAAACTATTAGTTATCACATCATACAACATAGACAAATTCAAACAACTAAAATGAAGTTTAATTAATAGTTGTTATCAAATCTCCTTATTTTGTTCTGAATCCCAGAAATCGAAGACCATATAGGGAGAAACAAAGAGTTAACAATGTAAGAGAAGAACAAAACCTGTTATTTTACTCCAAATCGAAAAGGGGAACCGAAACGGCGAAAGTGACTATGAATTTCTCCAAGTCGATGGTAGAGGAGAAGAACGGAAAACTATTTCTGTGATATTTTGTTGGTTTTACAACTTACTTCTACACCTAAAAACATAACATAGAGGAACTCTGGCGTTCGTCAAGAGAGACGACAACTAGAAAAATTGCGTAGAGAGAGAGAGAGAATGGCGAGAGCTTAAAGGACAAGAATGCTGGGGAAAAAATTGGTAAATGAAAGAGAATTCTGAGAGCCAAAACGCAAAAAAAGAAAACAACAAAAAAAAATCTGAAATCCTAGAAATCAGAGACAACAACCAGACAGCGTAGAGACAGAATGGCGTGAGAGATAGAGAGAGAGAGATAGAGAGAGAGAAGCGATAAAAACCTAAAATAGAGAATTCCTCAAGAGAGACGACAACCAGACAACGTAGAAAGAAAATTGCGAGAAAGAGAGAGAAAGAAGCGTCGACGACAAACAAATACACTGGAAATAAATTTTATGACACCAACAATATGTAAGCATGATGTCTTATTGATGCGTGATTTTGCTAAACCGCAAGTGTACGATGTCAAGTTTTAATATAGTGAGAGTAGAGTATCATTGTCCACAGGGATTGAAATCAAATCCTAATAATTCCTGTAATTAAAATAACCTTAATTTTATCTAGAAAATATGAATATTGGGAAGAGATAATTAACTGAATA
>CAIGRN010071995.1:0-12412 GCA_903798345.1 Fraxinus anomala
TCAGTTACAGTTACAGTTACAGTTACGATTGAATTGGATGGGAATAATCGAACTTGATGCCACTCCAATATATGGTCGGATTGAACAAAGAACTTGAAAGTTATATTGAATAGAAAAGTGAACCCAGCCATTCAAACAATCTCGACTAAGTTATGTTTTAGTGTTTTTGTCAAACTTTTAACTCGATTTTAGTTGGTCAAGAGGTCTTTTCTAAGTTGCGTTATTTTGGGTTTTGATAAAGTTGAGTATAAATTGGTATGTATTTGATCAAGTCCATTATTTTTTCCATTATGTTGTCATATTGTGTGTTTAATTACTTTAATATATAAATAAAAGACAATTTCTTTGCATTTTTAGTCTAAGATATAAAGATTAATTATACAAAGTTTGAACCAAACAACATCTTTTCATAACTGTTCTCGATTAACGTGAAACTGAAGATGTTACACAAACATTGCTACTTTATATGAAATTATTCTTAATTCAAAAGAACGCTTTATTTAAAGCACCACCAACACAAAAAATATTGATTGACGGAATAGCAAATAGTAATGCTTTTTTTTTTTTACTGCTTTTTATCTTTAATTTTATCCCATCATTCAGGCCCCCAATTTCATTTGTATTTTTGTCATTTCTACTGTATTATTTGAATTAAAAAAGTTCTATATGATCCTAGAGTTTTTTTTTAACGGAAAATATACTTAAATATTGGCACCAAGTTAAATATTAGGAAAAAAAAGTGAAAGAAAATTAATATAGGCACCAAGTTAATTAATTAGAGAAATTCCATTTTGAATTTTTGGTGGATCATTGTTCACGTGCATGCCACTTAAAATTATAAAATTGATGCAAATAAAGTAAATAAATTTTATAGGGAATTCATCATATCATATTCATCTCTTGTAACACGTATTAGATGTGGTAAAATTGAAGATGGTACACAAATTTTGTTCTTTTTTACTTTCATCATTTAAATATTGCATTGGACTTGGAAAATAGTTAAGAGTTCAAGTCTTGCACGTAAAATATACGTGCAAGAATTTTTATAAATGACAATCCAACTTGCATACAATAGACTTTTGTTCAGTGAGATTAAACTTTCTTTTTTGTGTAATAGATTACATAATAGAGACAATCCTCTTCTTCCTTAAATTCACTCCCAACAACTATTTAGTTCAATCATGCATGAAAAGAAGTAGTGAAACAGAAAACAGAAACTTAAAAGAGGAACTTCTTTATTTTCCCAAAAGTTATAGCTAAAATTCTCTGACTCTTGTGTTCATCTTATAATAGAGGTTAAAGAATTAAGTTACTGCAGAAGAAACAGTTATTCACATTTTTGCAATACGAAGATTCACCGGACCAATCAATCAATGGGTGAGAGAGGCCAAAGAGTATGAAAAGTTGTGGAAACACGAGAGCTAATTGATTTTTCCATTAGGAAAAGCTAAAGCATTAGATTTTTTAGTAACTGTAGGTGAATACCTTAAAGACAAATTATTGTAGACAAAACAAGATGAAAGGACAAAATGATCAAAGCAACTTTATATTTTTATAACCCACTAAGGAAAAAGCAAAACAATATCAAGCAACAAACATCAAAAGGAGGTAACAGGACAGTAAGGTCATTGTCATCTTTGTGGAAAACCCAACTCGCAAAAGACCTACCAAGGATTGGTGGTATGGAAAGTGATTGTCACTGATACATAAAAGGTGTGAAAACAATCCCATCGGTCCTATAGTGGGAGACTTGATGGACTTTATAGAGCCTTTAATTCTTCAGTATTAATCTTAGGTCACTTTAATAAATAAATATCCATTTTTGGCTTGAGCTTTAGCTCCTTTTTGGGTTTAGATAAAAATCATATTTGGAATTTGATGGGGTGTGTCGTTGAAAAGTTGGATTCCTTAAAAAATTAATTATTAACTTTAACTTAGATTTTAATGAAATATTTTTAGTTGAATCAAATGAGAGTGTATTTTTTGGATTTGAGATTAGGGCTTACCACTAACTAATAGTACTTCCATGTTTTTCATCCTTATATTCTAGAGGTAACATTAGCATGCTCATCTCCTGTTTTTCTTTTGGGGTATCAATAAAAGTATTCCACAAATTTCTAATGTTATAATTAGAGTGTGACCCAAATTCTATTTTTAAGATGATTGAGAATTCTAATTAAGGACGACATTAAGATGAATTCTATTTGTTGCAATACTTTTGGAATCATATTTGAAGTCTATTCGGCAAATTCTAGTTAAAGTTCTATTCGAAAGTCCTATTGTGTGTTGAAATTTGTGTTAGACTTCAACATATCGAGATATGGATAAAAGAATGAAGAAAACGCATCAAAGGGGCATTATCTTCAGGCGCCAAGGCACCACCTGTACTGCTTTTCCTCTTTTAATCTGTTTTTCGATTCTGATTTTTGCATTCTATTTCAACTACAATACCAAGACAAGGATTTGGATGTCTCCTATTTCTTCCATATATATATATATTTAGCTCTTCATTATATTTTAGATTAAGTTAGACAAATCAAAACACAAAATTATTGTAATTCTTTATTCATATTTTAGTGAAATCTCTATTCATCTACCAATTATTTTATTTGATGTTTTGTTAGGATTTGACAAGATGCTCATAACTTTGATTTCTGACGGTGATTCCAAACCTGAAGGTGATTGGATTCTTAATCGGCTTGCACTTTTCATAGCGGAACAGAGCATTCAAGATCGAAAGAAGTTCATGATCGCTTACCATGACGTGACAGGCGGGGTATGCGCTAGCGCCCTTGACAGGAACTCCGACAGGTTGACACTTACAGCTGAACTACCACCTGGCGCACTAAGTCCCCTCATAGTGTCCCAATCAAAATTCGTTTACAACAAATGAAAAAGTTTCCAAATGTTTTGCTGTGATCGGTAATAATACACCTTTTCAAATAGTTGGTGTAGGAATGGTCATAATTAAGTTGATTGATGAAAGTGTCAGAACACTTCATGTATTGCAGCATGTTCCTGATTTGAAGAAAAATGTTATTTCCTCAAATACTCTTGACTTGAAATGGTACAAATTCATTGGTGAAGGTAGAGCCGTAAAAGTTTGTAGAGGAGCTCACATTGTGTTCAGGAATGGAAAAAGTCCCAATTTATATTCTTGAAAGGTTCTACAGAATCTTTGGTGGATCAGCATAGTTTAAGGACTTAGGTGGATCGTGAGTTTGGTTCAATTCCGTTGAAGTTTCGTTTGGGGTCTACTTTGATGAATGCGTTTAAATAAAGTTCGAAAGTTATGGATAATTTCACTTTGCCACCATTACCAGCGGTGCTATTGTATACGATTTCTAGAAACAAACCCTTTTTTTCAGAATATGCCTCCACATAGGTACACAGATGTTGGTTTAGTTGATTCTGCTTCATTCATGGTTAAAGGTGGTTATTCTAGCAAAGATCCTTCAATTGAATCATTTCAAGGTGATTCTGTTATAGAGATTGTTTCAACCTTGTTTGTTGATTGTTAATCACATTTGATTTTGTTGCTCGTGAGTCAAGCATCTTTGGAGTCCAATGGTGCTCTTGGAATTTTGATTACTCGGGTTTTTTGAGTTTGAACCTATTTGGATTATGTGGTACAAGATGAGAATATTTCCAAGTTGGAAATTTTGATGAAGAAGTTCGTTTGTGTTTTTTGTTTGAAGAGTTGAAGTTTATTCCTTACAGTGGAGTTTGTCTCCAAATGAAGAATCTTTAAAGTTTACTCATTGCAGTAGAATTTCTGTCAACGTGGAGTTTTTTAGAATTAGGGTATGACTTGAATTCTATTTTGAAGATGATTGTGAATTCTAATTAAGGTCGACATTAAGAGGAATTCTATTTGTTGGAATGTTTTTTGGAATCCTATTATAAGTCTATTAGACAAATTATAGTTAAAGTTCTATTTGGAAGTTTGGAGTTGGAATTTGTGATAGAATTGAAGAGGTCAAGATATCGACAAAAGAATGAAGAAAAGCATCAAAGGGGAATTATTTTCGAGACCGGGAGCCAGGGCGCCGAGGCAGGGGCATTATTTTTTAGACCTGGTGCCATGGGTGCCACCTGTGCTAGTTTTCCTCTCCTAATTCATTTTCGAAGCTGATTTTGCGTTCTACTTCAACTACAACGCCAAGACAAGGATTTGAACGTCCCCTATTTGTTCTCTATATATATTTAATTCTTTATTGTATTTTAGATTGAGTTAGACAAATCAAAAATACAAAATTATTGTAATTCTCTTTACATATTTTAGTGAAATTTCAATTCCTCGGTCATTATTTTATTCTTGAGTTTGTGATCAATTATTTATATTGTGTCATATTATTTTCTCACTTATAATCACAACAAATTGGTATCGAAATTATCTGATATTTTCTTCGTTGTTTATAACATATAATATGAGTCACGTAGATGATGTTTGTCTGCATATTTGCATACTAGCACATTGAACTGAGCCAGCACATAAGAGGAAATCAAGGCTTTTGCTTGCAAGAAATCTTCAATCTTTTGCACTTGTTTGGAAGGGACTTTAATACCCTAACTCACAAGGTTCTTCTATATATAAGTGCCAAAATGTGTTCTTCTCCAGCTGCAAAACAACTGAAAGAGAGAGGAGAGATGGCTAGGAACCGGAGAACTTTGTTTTTCATTATATTCAGATATGCTGATTGGCTTGATATTTTGCTTGTGTTGATGGGCACATTTGGAGCCATTGGAGATGGCTTGTTACCAAACTGTTTACTGGTTTATGTTAGCAAACTTTTCAATAGCTTGGGAGAATATAATTCAAAGCAAAATCAAGAAAATTTCATGAATGGAGTTGAAAAGGTCAGCCTTAAATCACAGATTCTCTCATATATTTAATTTTATATTTCTTGTTTCAATTCTATGTTTTTTATCGTCTCTCATATTTGCTTTCTGGGATCCCTTTACAGTGCAGTTTATACTTTGTCTACTTGGGACTAGCAGTCACGGCTGTTGCATTTATGGGTGAATTTCTGCTTGACTTTATTAGTTCTCACAATTTGCTTGCCGTTTAGGTATCATTGTTAGGCAAAAATGCCATCACCAACTTAAGTAAAACCAAGTACCCATTTCACATGGCATTATAAACATGTGTCTTACATGTATGTTGGGAAAAGCATAAAATGCTTTGTAAAGATATGTCTCCTCCTCCCTTTGTTCTAATTTTTTCTATCAATCAGTGAAGGTGAAAATCTGGTTCTTATGCTAACTTAAACTTCAAAAAAAAAAAAAAAAATTAAAGTTTGTAAAGGAAAGATGCATCTCTATTTTTCATTTTCTATGTACATGTAATAAAATGGTTTATTATTTTTTGAAAAAAAAAAAAAAACACTGCAGAAGGCTACTGCTGGAGCAAAACAAGCGAGCGACAAGTTTTGAAGATTCGTTACAAGTATTTGGAAGCTGTTTTAAGGCAAGAAGTTGGGTTCTTTGATTCACAAGAAGCAACTACATCAGAAATCATTAATAGCATTTCAAAGGAAACTTGTCTCATACAAGAAGTTCTAAGTGAGAAGGTACATATATGTTAGGAGATAAGGATGAAATTATATGTCATAATATGAATTAAAGATCACAAGACAAGAAGAACGCAAAATATTTGGCATAGAAAATGAGAATTCAATATAATATGAAGAAAGAATACAAAGATATTGTATTTACAATATTATCTAACATATTTAATTTGTAAAGAAGAGTCAACTATATATAAGGATACATGTCAAAATACTAATAATAGTCCTAAAGATGGAAAGAACATAAAAAAAGCGTCAAAACGCAAAATGGATCGTGGGTCAGAAGTCACCGCCGCTCTAGCGCCACCCTGGCGGGAAGCTAGTGACGGAGGAGCTATTCGAGCGGCAGGCTGGCGCCCATTTGGTGCCAGCTCCCTGTCCTGCTTACTTGAGTGAGAGCATGGTGCGCAGTTAACGGGAATGCTGCTAAATAACCTTTTGGTCCATATTTTGACCTCTTCAAGACCAACTTCAACTAATCGACGAATACACAATAGAATTTGGGTCAAACTTTTAACTGTATAGCTTTCTATTTCTTGATCTTTTCAAGTATCCAATCCTAGGAATCTAAGAATTTTGCATATGAAAAATGAAAAAACGTGGAAAAATCTTGGCCCCTCTGACATTATTAAGTTATTATAGGTACCCAAATTCTTGATGAACCTGTCAGCATTCGTCTCAGGACTTGTATTTTCAGCCTATTTCTCATGGAGATTGTCTTTGGTGGCATTTCCAACAGTACTTCTCTTGATCATTCCAGGAATGATTTATGGAAAATACCTTCTTTATTTATCCAAAAAGAGCTTCAATGAATACAGCAAAGCAAATTCAATCGTAGAGCAGGCATTAAGCTCCATTAAAACTGTATATTCATTTACTGCTGAGAGAAGTATTCTTGAAAAATATTCGATAGTACTGGACCGGACTAAAATACTCGGAATGAAGCAAGGAATCGCAAAAGGTCTTGCTGTAGGAAGTACCGGACTTTCTTTTGCAATATGGGCTTTACTTGCTTGGTATGGAAGTCAACTGATCATGCACAAAGGAGAAAGTGGAGGAAAAATTTATGCAGCTGGACTTGCCTTTGTCATGGGTGGACTGTATGTTAATTCTTCATCTCAAAATGTTCTATTTACTTTGTTTATATATATATTTAATGCTTTTTGATTACTTCCCTTGTCATTGACACACTATGGTTTGTTTCAATTTCCAGCTTCAACAGTCTTTGATTGTTAACTTCTGCTTGCTGAGTAAATAAGATTCTTGAAGCATATACATTATCTATTGCTCAATGAAATTCTCGTAAACTCTAAAGCAAATTAATTCAAGAAAAGTAAATTATGCTTGTTAAGTAAATAAGATTCTAGAAGCATATACATTATATATTTCTTAATGGAATTCTCGTAAGCACTCAAAAGTAAATTAATGCAAGAAAAGTTAGACCTTTGACCCTTATATATTTTGATTCAACTTAACAGACAGTTATCGTATGTGTAGTAGACTAGTAATATGGATATGTAAGATACATGTAAACATAGTATGTTTTTTTATAATTTCCTTATAAGATGCTATATATCTTCCATTCTTGCTAAGATTGATTTTCATTTTCTAACTAATAAATGGTTAATAAAATGCAGATCTCTTGGAGTGGCACTACCTGAAGTGAAATATTTTACAGAAGCTTCTGTTGCAGCCTCGAAAATGTTTCACAGAATAGACCGAATTCCAGAAATCGATGGAGAAGAGACGAAAGGACTTGTTCTTGGAAAAATAAGAGGAGAGCTTGAATTTGAGCATGTCCAATTCACATATCCTTCTCGACCTGATACTTTCGTGCTCAAAGATTTCGATCTTAAGATCGAAGCAGGAAAAACTGTGGCTCTTGTTGGTGCAAGTGGAAGTGGAAAATCTACTGCAATTGCATTGGTGCAACGGTTTTATGATGCAAATAGTGGAACAGTGCGCATTGATGGTGTAAATGTAAAGACATTACAGTTGAAATGGTTAAGACAACAAATGGGACTAGTAAGTCAAGAACATGCATTGTTTGGGACATCAGTGAAACAAAATATCATGTTTGGGAAATTTGAGGCCACCATGGATGAAGTTGTTGGAGCAGCAATGGCAGCAAATGTCCATAATTTCATTAGGCAGCTTCCAGAAGGGTACGAGACTAAGGTAAGTCGACAAATCTTTGGGCCTGTTTGAGCCCCATTTTTAGTATAGAATGCATTTTTTAATAGTAGCTTGACGGAGAATGTGTGGTTAAAAATGAAGGAATTTTTTTTGAGTTGTGTATAATATTATTTTATTGAAGAATGTGTGGTTGAAAAGAAAGGGGAGAAAAATGTTTTTTGAAAAAAATGGGGATCAAACAATGGTTTGGTCTATTAACCTGTTCATAATGGCTTCTTTTGCTAATGAACTGAACATTAGCGACGGGACTGCACAAGGCCCCTGCAGAGGAAAAGATTTATCCCAGCGAATAGAGGATCCTCAGCTTCGAATGAGACCTAACTGAGGACCACATTCTCTAAAAATGAAACTGTTAGAGGTTTACTGCATTTTCTTGACTAGAAATTTTCGAGATAAGAGTTTTGACAAACATGTATGGCTTTTAATAGGTTGGCGAACAAGGAGCACTTCTATCAGGTGGACAAAAGCAACGGATTGCAATTGCCAGAGCCATCATTAGAAATCCTGTCATTCTTCTCCTTGATGAAGCTACAAGTGCACTGGACTCTGAATCAGAGACACTTGTTCAGAATGCACTAGATCAAGCCTCCATGGGAAGAACAACTCTGGTATTTGTTTCTGTCTAGTATTTGAACCTCAAACATTACCTTCTCAAAATTATGACACATTTTAGTCGCATGATGATGACCTCAAGGTCTTGAAATGAGTCTATTTGTCAATATGAGAATAAAGACATGAACTAAAATTTCTAGTGAATTTATAAGCTTGAAGGGCTTTATTTTGTGACTCTAAATGTGCACTTCTCACACTGCTCTGTTGCTAAATTTGATCAGGTTATTGCACATAAACTGTCAACAATAAAAAATGCAGATCTGATTGCAGTTGTAAGCGGTGGCAGCATTGTTGAAACTGGTACACACAATGATCTCATAGAAAGAAATGGCCACTATGCGAAACTGGCAAAGCTTCAGAGGCAATTCAGTTATATAAATCAAGAACAAAATGCAGAAGCACAAGTCTCATCAGCAGCAAGAAGCAGCACAGGAAGTAAAAGCACAGCGAAATCGAGCCCTTCTGTGTCCCTTTCACCCCCGCCAATTACTAACAATCCCCAACCTGTATCCTACCCTTCACCGTCGTTTTCCAGGCTTCTATCCTTGAACTCGCCCGAATGGAAACAAGGTCTTATTGGTAGCCTGTCGGCTGTTGCTTTTGGTGCGATACAACCTGTTTATGCACTAACAATAGGTGGCATGATTTCAGCGTTCTTCTCACCTAGTCATGAAGAAATGCGCACCCGGATTGAAAAATACGCTCTCATTTTCACTGTACTTTGTTTTGTCTCCATTACTGTAAATATCTGCCAACATTACAACTTTGCATACATGGGCGAGTGCCTGACAAGAAGAATCAGACTGAAGATGCTCGAGAAAATCTTGACCTTCGAAACAGCTTGGTTTGATGAAGAACAAAACTCAAGTGCAGTCCTGTGTTCTAGACTGAGCAACGAAGCATCAATGGTTAAGTCCCTTGTTGCTGATAGAGTTTCTCTCTTAATTCAGACAGTATCAGCCGTGATTATTTCAATGATAATGGGGCTAGTCATCGCCTGGAAACTTGCACTTGTCATGATAGCTGTCCAGCCACTCACAATTATCTGTTTTTACACCCGAAAAGTTCTGATTTCCGCCATGACTAGTAATTTTATCAAGAAACAGAATCAAAGCACTCAAATTGCTGCTGAGGCTGTTTACAACCACAGGATAGTGACTTCATTCGGGAGCATGGAAAACGTCCTTAAAATTTTCGATCAAGCTCAGGATGAGCCTAGAAAGGAGGCAAGAAAGAAATCTTGGCTAGCGGGAATTGGTATAGGGTCAGCTCAAGGTCTAACTTTCATGTGTTGGGCTTTGGATTTTTGGTATGGAGGAAAATTGGTTAACAATGGAGACATATCAGCTGGCGATGTCTTTATGACTTTCTTCATTTTGGTGAGCACCGGAAAAGTTATTGCCGAAGCCGGGAGCATGACGTCTGATCTAGCCAAAGGATCAGCTGCAATTGCATCTATATTCACCATCATGGACAGACAATCATTAATCCCAGGTTCTTATACTGTAAGTACAAGTAAAATCTTTTACCTTCTTTGATACATAATTGTCGTTTTCCTTGGCCTGGTTTAGTTCTGAGATCAATTTGTGTTGTGATTAGGCCGTTGATAGTGGAATAAAATTGGAAAAAATTACTGGTGGTATACAGATGAAAAGGGTCGACTTTGCATATCCCGGCAGACCTGAAATGCTGGTTCTACGCGATTTTTGCTTAGATGTAAAAGCAGGCACAAGCATTGGACTTGTTGGAAAAAGTGGATGTGGAAAATCAACAGTAATTGCCTTGATTCAGAGATTCTATGACGTGGATCGTGGTTCAGTGAAAGTCGACAGTGTGGACGTAAGAACACTGGATATTAACTGGTACAGAAAACACACTGCACTCGTTAGCCAAGAACCAGTGATATACTCAGGCAGCATTCGTGAAAATGTAATGTTCGGAAAGTTTGATGCCTCAGAAACCGAGGTAGTAGAAGCTGCAAGAGCTGCCAATGCTCATGAATTTATCTCGTAAGTTCAAAACTTAACTCCATTAACACGGCACCGTGAAAGAGCTTTACACCCACTACATTGAACTAAACATAAATTTCGACTTGTCCTTGATCAGGTCACTGAAAAATGGATACGACACAGAGTGTGGAGAGAGAGGAGTGCAGTTATCGGGAGGTCAGAAACAACGAATCGCAATTGCTCGAGCAATAATTCGAAACCCAAACATACTATTACTAGATGAAGCAACCAGTGCACTTGATGTTCAATCAGAACAACTTGTGCAGGAAGCATTAGACAATATCATGGTGGGAAGAACAACAGTTGTAGTTGCACACAGACTTAACACAGTTAAGAATTTAGACTCCATTGCAGTTGTTATGGATGGGAAGGTGATTGAATGTGGAAATTATAGCCAGCTGAAGAACAAGAGGGGTGCCTTCTTTAATCTTGCCAAGTTTCAGGCTACATAGTCTCAGTAGAGTTACAAACTAATCCTACTACTCGTATAACCAGGATGTTGGATTAACTATTAGTTGACAATATTAGGAAAAAGCTAAAAGACCGTCCATTATATAGTCTTGGTACTTAATCCTAAACAGTGTTGAGTAAGAAGCTTAGATTAATTTGTAGATCCTATATACCTAGGGAGATGTGGTGACCTTTTAAGATATTGTAAACTATCTTGTGTAATGGTTTTGAAGCCTTGAATCAGATAAGATTAGCCTTGTTTGATATTGTTGTGGTTTGACCCAAATTCTAGTGGGTATTGAAGTCTAATTTGGAGTGGTTTTGAAGATGGTTTTGAAGAGATCAAAATTATGGACCAGAGGAAAAAGTCGCCGCACTTTCGCTAACTTGGCACTAGTTGGACGCTCGAACGAAGCTGGTGGAAAACAAGCCGAGACTTCGTCATCTGACTGTCGCTCGCCCCTCACTTAAGTGAGGGGCTGTCGCTCGACCTTCGCTGGATGTCGCTTGACCGACAGTCTTTTCCGGCCCAAACTCATTTCGTCTGTTTGACGCGTTTTTGGATTTCTATTCTACTACAACTTGATCATAGGGTTTTCCTATATATATGTCACGGCTTGTATCATTATTATATATTTCTAACATTGACAGAATTGAGAGAAAACATTCTTGAGAGTCTAGATTTCAATTGATTATTGAAACCTTGATATTGTACACATAAAGCTATTGATTTTATAGTGGATTCTCCTCCTCTAAACTTCTTGTGTTCTTGTTCTTTTCATCTTTATTTCATTTCCTCATTATCTTGTGATCCGAAATTCATAACAAGTGGTATCAGAGCACAATGTTGATAGTTCCGNTGTTCTTTTCATCTTTATTTCATTTCCTCATTATCTTGTGATCCGAAATTCATAACAAGTGGTATCAGAGCACAATGTTGATAGTTCCGCATGGCGACAATTAAGTATGACATTCCATTGTTGGATAGAAACACGAGATTTACATTATGGAAAGTGAAGATGCGAGTGGTGTTAGCGCAGATGGATTTGGAGGAAGCCTTGCTTGGTTTTGATAGAATGCCTATAGCCTGGACACAGGATGAGAAGCGGCCTAGGGATCAAAAAGCCCAATCTCAATCTACATCTCACAAATCAAATTCTTCAAGATGTTCTTAAAGATAAGAGTGCAACTGCATTGTGGTTGAAGTTGGAGCAACTTTGCATGACAAAGAGCTTGACCAGCAAGCTACACTTGAAACAACGATTCTATTCTCACCGGATGTCTGAAGGTATATCATTGGCTGATTACTTAACTATGTTCAAATAAATCTTGACTAATTTGGAGACATTGGAGACTAAGTATGACGAGGAGGATTTGGCTTTGATGTTGTTGTGTTTACTACCACCATCATACGTGACTTTTAGAGATACAATTCTCTATAGTCGGGATACTCTCACCGTGGAAGAGGTATATGATGCTTTACTATCTAAGGAGAAGATGAGGAATCTTACTGAATATCTAGAAATCATACTGAAGGCTTGGTTGTGCATGGAAGAATCAAGATAGGAATAATGG
>CAIGRN010072038.1:0-11335 GCA_903798345.1 Fraxinus anomala
GGTCTTTATCCGAGCATGATCAACAGAAGAATAATTTGCCTCCAGATGGTAGAGAACAAAGGGAACGTGGAGATTCTCGAACAGAATCGTGTGCAGATGACAACTTCCTTGATGAAGTTCGGTCTTTATCCGAGCATGATCAACATAAGAATAAGTTGCCTCCAGATGGTAGAGAACATAGAGAAGGGGATGAAAGTAATCATCTTTCGCCAGAAAATAATGAAAAGGGTCTGAATAGGTTTAGAGGTCTGAATGGGTGGCTTCACGAAGAAATGGATAATAACAATAGTGAAGATTCTTCACCCTTTGAGATTGCTTCGCCTGCAAATGGAAAATCATCACCTTCAGCTGGAGGCATGGCTGAAGTAAACAAGGATATTAAGAATTTTCCTCTCATCAGAAGCTCAAGCACAGAAAATCATGTGAATGCAGATACAGGAGATTCTTTAGCTGCTGCTCAAGGCCGCCCTGATGAGAACAATACATCTCTTAATCGCTCGTCTCCCGATGCTGAGCAGCTGGAGCATTCTCAAAGAGAAGATACACAAAGTTTTGGTAGAGTGAGCTCAGTAGATACTAGTTTACCCACTGTCGACCCTAGTTCTAAGCACGATGTTAAACATGTAGATATGTCTAAATCTCCAACAACCAAAAGTTACTACACTTATGAGGGTAGCGTATCTTCTTATGATGGAACTGATGATCAAGTTCCCAACCATGTTTCACACCCCCCTAGAAGAAAGTTCAAGGATAAAGTCTCCACCAGCGCTGCTGAATTGCACAAAAAGGATGGATTAAATAAGATTAACATGAGCAGTAGTGAGTCAGAGATGCAATATTGGGCAGGCAGTTCCTCGTCCTTCTTACAGGGAAAGCAATATCACGCCATGGAAGGCAGCAGCAGTTGGCACCAAGTTGATTTGCCTGAAACCAGAAGACGTGGCCACAAGAGTGGTAATAGGACGAGATTGGACAAAGAAACAGCAGCACCTAGATTGGCATTCACTTCTAGAGATTTCCAAGCTGGCCACAGAAATGGAAGCCCATCAACTTATCATCGAAGTTTGCTCCAAAATCATCAAGATCGCCTGTCATCAGATAGGCCTACATACTCTGAACCAGACAAAGTGGACTTGTTGAGAACGGTGTTTGAACTGAAAGATCAGCTCAACAGGATGCAATTTTCAAAACTAACGGCAAATGGAAGGTTTCCTGCTGGTATTGTGGAGGAAAAGTTAACTCCCTTGTACTACGAACATTTCGCACCAGAAAGGGAGGTGTATGCAGATTTGAGCCATCCCACATATCCTGTCAGACATGGTCCGTTGAAAGGTTGGCCCCAACGACGCAAGGACTTGAGAATGACTTTTTCAGGGGAGTCTGCTCACTACAGACACCATGTTAACTGCTCATGTTTGCATTGTTGTCCGCAAGATTGGCACCGCTCGGCTCAGTTACCTTCACATTCCATGCTTTGTAACAATTGTCACTGCATGGTCCACTCTGGTCATAACTGCTGTAATGTCCTTGCCTCTAGTTCCTCCAGTCCCCAGCATTACACGAGCTCTGAGCAATCTTTATGGGGACGTGAGACAATGTCCGATGACCGGAGGCATAAAGACAGAGAGATGAAAAGGTTATATTCACGGGAAAATCATCACATAACGAAGAGACATCTCCGGCCAATATCTGGTGGAGCCCCACTTATTTCTTGTTATCATTGCTCGGAACTGTTGCAGCTGCCTTCAAACTTTCTCCTCTTCAAGAAAAAATATCATCAGCTGAGGTGCAACGCATGTGGGAAGGTTCTGAAATTCTCGCTCTTGGAAAGAATGCACATAGTTCCATACCTTCCGGAAGCTTCAGCTCCGCCGCCCAGTGAGGCTGATGATTATAGTGATGCTATCAGTCACAGAAATCCGGTACCTACATTTCATGCTAATTCTTGTTCACATGCTGAACCCGTGTCATATTCTGACGACTATGGGCTGTCTTTCTGTAGAAGCTGCTCTACAGAAGGGGAGGCTTCATTTCTTATGCCTTCAGTTGACTGCCTTGATTGGAATGCTTACAACAGAAAGATGTCGTCTGGCAGTTCTTTTGAGCCCATGGAAGATACAAAAATGAAGTCTGTATTGAGGGAACATGGGAACAAGAATGAAAGTTTGGTGGAAACCTCTAAACCAGCCGGAGATTCACCAAAGATGGCTAAGTGGAAAAAAGCGTCCTCTGAAATTGAAGAACTGCGAGAACCATCAAATTCTCCACTTCATCGGTTAATGGGATATTCTTCCCCTAGTCAAGTTTTGGACAAGTGAGCTGAAATTGATAGTCTGAAATACAATGTTCAGAAACAGTGCTCAGATTTTCAAGGATCCCAGAATAAAGATCCTTACAAGTTGCAATGTTCCACTGTAAGTTCATCATGGATGCATTTTTATAAAAAAATTCACATTTTCTCTGCCATTTTCTTCTTCTTCATTTTTCTTGTTGTACAGATGAAAGACAACCAAGTTGCACCATTGTATAGTGCAACGTCGATGTTGTTTTACATGTAGATATGATCAACATAAAAAAGTCATGTATTGTTTATTTACTGTGTTGTAATAATAGAAATTCTACAGACGATGAAAGGATATTTTTACCTTATAAATTATGGATTGCCACGTCCATTACATCCCAGTTAATACAGAATCTGCCCAAGAAGCCTTATCTGTTGCATATTTCACATACACCTTTTATAAGAGAGTTCTGCACCATTTGACCTTGTGTGTCAACTTTCGGGGCTGGGGTCCACGTACTCGTGCCTACATACACACCGCTATGTAGGCATGTAATCTAAATTTTAATTCTAGACATTATACATAAAATTCTTGGTAGCAAGATATGAAAAAGTAATAGCATTCTGAATCGATTGAAGTTCATCTCTTACAGTATAACTTAATGTCAAGAAAAGAAGAAAAAATGTAAGGGACAAAGGTGATTTTACATGTTGAGAATGAGAAAATTTCAATTCTTGCAAATAGGTGGATACTACTTGAATGACACCAACCAGGTCCATTTCCGCAGCTGTTCGGCTGTTCCTACCGTTTGTTTATGAATCTTGAATTATCAGCATCCTTGCCAGAGAATGAACCACCATTTGATCCCTTAGATGCTACAAATGAGGCCACAGTCGCGGTCGCCACGTTTTCTAAAATATCAGGAGGCTTTGATGTACCACAAAAGAGAGAAAAAAAATTCAATTTCTCAACACTGCAGCTGTGGAAAAAAATCAGCAAGAAATCTTGCATTGTGCCTCTGTCAAGCTTTCTAAACAGAATAATAATGGAAGTATTAACTCATTCCTTCCCAGATTTTGCACATCTGCATCAATGATGTCAATATGGTTAACTGCATGATTTCAGGTCTCTCGTTCACTTCTTTTCGGGGTTAGATGTCTCCAAAAATGTCTTTTTTCAACCAATCAAATGGATGTGCAGGATCCAAGCATGAAAGGAAAATCCAAATCAGACCAATGTAAAATGAGACTCGCGTTACCGACCCAAAAAAAAAAAAAAAAACAAAAGGATTAGACTCACATTAATTATGCGTTTGATATGTTACACTGAATAATGTTAGACGAGATTGAAAAAGAAATACATGCCCTCATTGTTGAGTCGAGTTCCGACCAATTTAATGTGACTAAAATGCTTTATTTTATTTTTCTCAAAGGCACCATGGATTATTACCAAATCTACTCTTCTTTGTTATCCATTCACGTCGAGTCTGTCCAAAAGGATTAATTATCTATCCACACCAACTGTCATGATAATGACATTATACCATCAATTATTCACCTAAAGTTGAGAGGAATCAAATAAATCAACTTGTAGTACATGAAAGTTAATTATGATGTGATACTGCAGGTATGAATGTCGGTGAAAAGAGAGAAAAGACGAAGGAAGAGACAGAAAAGTGGGAAAAAAAAATTAAGAGGGATGAAAAATTGGACATATTGGGTGTTAAAATTCAAAGTCGACGAGAGGAAAGCAGTTAAGAAGTATTGGCGTGCACTACTTACTAACCCGGGCTCACCGTCATTTATCATTAGTTTGGGGGAGGCGCCACTTTCTTTAAGGTGTGTTTGATGTGTATAATTTTTCATGAAAGTTGAAAATTATTTTTCATTTTCCACATTTTTGACTGTTTGATAGCCAAAAATTTCTAGACAATTTCTTTTCCAACTTCACCTCACTTGACACAATTTTCCACGTTTTCCTTGAATTTGCTTTCCCATGGTTTTGGTGGTTTTATTGGTGGGATTTGGTTTTTCAGGTAACTTTTTTTATTTTTGTTTTTTCTTTTTAGCAATAGAAACAAATTTTATCCCCAAATTGTAATTTTTTTCCCTTTAATGGACAATTTTCATGTAAAACAAAGTCAAACGAACACCAAAAGATCCAAAATTTCAATATTTTCCACGTGAAAAATTATACTAATAAAACACAATTGACAATTTTCAAGAAAACAATTCTAGGCAATTCAATTTCCTGAAATTCATTTTCTTTCTACCCAAATTCCACTCTTGCAATCAAATGGACCGTAAGTTCAAAGAGTTGTTCAAAAGAATAAAAAAAAATGGTGACAATTTTGGTTGTTTATTAAAATAGAAAGATAAAAAGAATTTAAAGGCTTGCTTACCATCCAATTTAATCGAATATGACATGAATACTAATTATAAACAATTTATTAATGAAACAAATTGATTTAGAATTATGTTATAAAACTATGTTAGATTGACAATTTTCTTAAAATCCTACAATAAAAAATCCCTAAAACCTCTGTTGACCACAATTATTGGGAAAATAAATACAATGAAAGAAATGAAAATAAGAAATCTCTCCATTTTTTTAATGAACGTGTGATTAAAACATAAAAATAAAAGAAAATGATGAGAAAATGTGAAAATAAATTTTTTTTTTTTTAAAAGAATATGCGAGTAAAAATGAATGTAGAAAAATATAATAATTCTCAACGAATCAAAATCGAACAAGGCTAAAAATGCCTATGCATTTTTTTTCTTTCACTTTTAGGGTGAAGCATGTTGGACAGCCCTCATAATTAAAATTGGCAAATTCCCATGCCACGAGCCTCTCCTTCGTTGATACCATAAATTCATCTTAATTTATCGTGCCACTCTTAATAAGTCAAAATTTTCAAACAAAACACAAGTTTTCGATCTCTTCTATGGTTTGCCGTTCGAATTCTTGAGGAAAGTTTGCCTAATCGCTTTTGGAGTTCATCGCGTGAAAGTACTTCATTTCCATCGAGCACGTCAAACCACTCATTTACCCACTTGTTGAATACTTTTGAATCGTTCACAAATTGTATGACGGTTGGAGCATCAACAAAAGCTACACATATATTTTTTTTTTTAATTTCAAGGATGAAATTAGTGATTCCTTCGTTTATGAATAAAGGGGAAAAAGTTAGCTGTCATATTTTTCTTATAAAACTTTTGCTTTTTAGTACAAATTGTTGCAAATTGGCATGTGCCTAAGGTAACGCATGATTTAAGGAAACCCTTTCAATCTTGATGGGGAATTGCTTGCTGCTAGAACTATTTCTTTTCTTTTTTTTTGCCATTTTCCAATATAAAATCGCTAAGTGTTATTTGTAAAAATTCTGAGAGCATTTTATCTGTACACATAACAGCTCTCTAAATTTTTTAGAAGTTTGTGGCACATGGAATGCTATTTTCATGCGTAAACATTGACAGGAGGAGATAAGGATTAGAAATTAGAGAATTCGATTGGTTGTTATGAATTAATTAATATATAAAAGTTTGAACTATTATTTTTATTAATAAAATTGCCATTTTAAAATAAAATTCGAATCTTAATATGATATCAAAATTATTAAGCTCGAACAAACATATTGGACCGGTTTGAATACGCCGCCATGTTAGGCGTGATGAAACTTCCGTATAGTAAGTTTAAAAATATTGATTATCTTATAAAAGTTTAAAATACTATTTTTAACAATATTTATCTCTTAAAATACGATGTATCAACGACACGAACAAAGATTTTATTTTCTAAACGAAACGAGAACATGTGACGTGATTGATGTCTTGAATAACCTATTAAATACAACATTCATCGAATTTAGTCCCCAATTAGGCAACAACAAAAAAAACACTTTGGACCGTTCTCGGTGGATTTATTTCCACTTAAAAATGGAAAAAAATAGGAAATTTCCCTTGTGAGTCTTGGATTCTAGAAAAGGAAAAATTCCTTCAGGGTCCTCAACTTTTATTAGCAAGACAATCTTGTCTCCAACTTTCTATTTGTAATGCACGTCTCCAAATTTCTAGCACTAAGCATGCCATATCCTTGCCTGGCAGAAAATGTAAGGCATTGAATTTCCAGGCAACACACATAATATCTGACTGAGAACGATAAATTTGTCCAAAAAAGATTATGTTTTATTCCAAAAAAGTAGGAGTTGATCATTGAAATTACATTAAACGTTGCTCTTCATTAGAAAATTATATCGATTCAAATAGATATGACATGCATGTAACGCTGATATTTAATGTCTAAATGGACATATTTGCTCGGCGAGATAATAGTGTTAAAATGTTGAAAACATGGTTGTCACGAATAGAAGGTTGAGGAAAATAATGTCACGCTTACGGAAGGTTGAGGATCCGATTGAAATTTTCCCCTGAAATAAAGCTAATTCATCATAAACCTTGCAGCAATTAATACATCAGCATATGACGCACGACCAATGAAGTCACACTGTATTTTGTCTTTTTATGAAATTTAAGGCGCCGTACACTTTCTCTGCCCTTTCCTGCTATCTTCCTCCAACTTGCCTCTCTCTTTCTACTTGTCCCGATTTCTCTTAATAAAAGAGCAAACCCATTTTCTCCTCAGAATCAGATCTCAGAAATTTACACACACTGAGCGAGTGAGGAAAAAAATGAGCATTTCGAGTGAAACCCTAGTTACAAAGAGGAAGAGATTGATTGGAGAGTTAGTGGAAGGCAAAGAATTTACAGTCCAGCTTCAAACCCTACTTAATAACCCACTGAAAAATAATGGGTCTGTCTCTGCTGAGGAATTAGCTGCGAAAATCCTGAGATCTTTCACTGAGACTCTTTCAGTGTTAAGTTCAGATGAAACATTCCAGATCGACGGCGGCGATAGTGGCGCCTCAGTCTGTTCACGTGAGAGTGAGAAGAAGCCGGCTAAGGTCAAGGATCGAAGGGGTTGTTACAAGAGAAGGTCAAATTATTGTTGTTATTATTACTATAATTATAATTATAATTATAATTATTTGTTATGATTAATATTTTTTTTTCAATCAATTATTATTATTATTTGGTAAGAAATTCCCTCTTCACTAGGGTTCATAAATGTGGCCAGTTATGTTTCTTTTGCTTTTTTGTTGAGCTAGTTGACATCAAGTAAATATATTTAACTGGGTGATTCAATAGTCAATGTTAGGGTAGCATTTGGGGGAGTTTGCTAGGTGGGATTAGGTTGGAATGTCCTTAATTCATGTACTTTCAGATTTTTCATATATAAATTTTCTACTACTTTAATATGTTTTCATATATATAATTTGGTTTTGCAGAAGGACCTCAGATTCAAGGAAAATAGTTTCTCCTACAATGGATGATGGTTATGCATGGAGGAAATATGGACAGAAAAAAATTCTCAATTCAGAATATCCAAGGTGAGTATATGTTATATATTTCATTTTTTTTTTCTTAATTTCGCTAAATAATTGTTCGGTAAAATTTCGTAAGCGTACGAGTACGAGATCGTTGACGAGTAATAATTTAGTGAGAAAGAGTATTGTCCCATGAGAAATAAAACTTAAATCGAATAGCATTAATCCGTTATTAAACTCGAATACGAACGCAACACAAAAGAGTTGATTTATTTATATCTAAATTATCATAATTATTAGCTAAGAATTTAATGAAATATGTAGAATGATTACGTGTTAAAATTCCGAATCCACCTATTATTATCCTATTTTCAATTTTTGGCTTATGTAATTTAGTGTGAGTTGTGTATCTTGACAATCAATTATTCAATTTTATCTAACTATTTCCCCTGATGTAAGTTAAATATATTCTAATCACGACCCGATCATGTACCTATTTCGAATTTATATGCAAAGTAATGCATCAACGCATACGATTATCTAAATGATTGCACCCTGTTTGACACACATTTTTTTCTAAATACATTCTTTCAAAATTCATTTTCAACCAAACAATCTTCAATAAAATAATATTTTTCATCACATCAATAACTTTTCTTTATTTTTTAACCATATATTTTCTATCATATCACTATTTAAAATACATCATTTCCTCAATAATATCCATCAAATACACCCATATTATTCTTAACATCTATTGCCCCGTATGTTAATCTTGTAAAGTTCTAGACCTATTATAAACCTTCAGAATCATAACAAGTAAATAATTACCTAATTGGTAATTAAGCAATTAAATAATTTAACAAAATACACAAGATTAATCAAGAACATAAATTAACTAAACTATATGGTCTTTGAATTAAAAATAATAAGCAAAAGATTTCATCTTCATCTAATACAGAAAAAAAATCTAGATTAGCATTTTTCTAACGATAGAAAAACGAAAAGATTAAAAAATCATTACCGGAATGTATATGAATACAAGAAACATATGAAATCTATATCTTGTTCTTGATCTTCAATTCCAAGCTTTAATTCTTCAACTTCTTGAATTTTTTTTATTCAATTCATTTGCTAAACTTGTTGTTCTCTCCAATCTGTGGTGAATCAGTCTCTTCA
Organism: Fraxinus anomala; assembly: GCA_903798345.1. Lineage (NCBI taxonomy): Eukaryota > Viridiplantae > Streptophyta > Magnoliopsida > Lamiales > Oleaceae > Fraxinus > Fraxinus anomala. The sequence continues at coordinate 8,848 of CAIGRN010072038.1, forward strand.
TTGTAAGATTTTATGATATGAATTGATATGGGAGAAGTATGAGAGGTGTTTTCAATTGTTGTCACGTTCTGTACTCAAAGAGGTCGAAATTAGGTCAAGAAATGCATCAAAAATCCTTTTCATAAAGAGTTTCAACCGAATGAGGAAATAGTCTTATCCGCTGAAAAACACTCCATGCAATCGCATGAGGTATCTCCTTGCGATTGCACCGCTATAACAACTTGCTCTCAGATTCCCTTATTTTATGGGTTGCGGTCGTCCCTAGCTTTTCTCTTAGGGTCTGATTTAGTCATTTTTCTCGCAATTTCAGTTCTTTGTCTTCCAATTGACTCCGTGTAATCTTCAATTATCAATTCTTGGTCCGAATCAACATTTGGATATTTACAATTTAGTCCATGAACTTTGAAAATCCCCATTTATTGTCGATTTTCGTTCTTTTCCTCCAAATTCAACTTCAGTCATTGATTTTTAGCTAACAAACAATATATACAAGATATTAGACTATAATTCATTAAAAGTATTCCTAAATGTCTACATTTAACGGTCTAGATAAGTGTATAAATTAAGTCAACAATATTAGATTATTGTGATTTGTTCAATATTTAGGGGGACTTTTTAAACTAGTTAATGAAATAAATATATTGAATCAAATCACGAATTGTTACTACCCATTTTCTTTCAAGTAAACAGAAATATTTATTTCATTGATATTCATATTTTGAGTCACAATTACCAATAATTACAATATATTATATGATCAAGAATTGTTACAGTATGTTTGGTATTGGACGAACTATGATAAATAAAGTTTTAATTTGTTTTTCTTATCAGTCTTGTACGTACAAACTACTAAATATGCACTTCGTGTCAACAGATGTTATTATAGATGCACTCACAAGTGTGAAGGATGCAAAGCTGCGAGACAAGTAGAAACAATCAAAGAAGATCCCATTTTGTATGAAATTACGTACTTTGATCTCCATACGTGCACTGATAGAATGAGGGCTCCACATATTGTAGATTTTGATCCTGTGGAATCCCCTAATCTAGTCAGTTTTGATTTAAAAAACCCATTCAATCAAGACCATCCATCCTACTCCATGATCAACATTCCTTCAGGAAAAGAACCTAAACAAGACGCGCAAAGTACTGATATGTCTGATGTAAAATCATCACTGGAGGATTCTAACTTGTGGCACAAAAAAGTGCCAATGGAGAAAAAATCGTCTGGATATGCATCGGTGTGGGGTCCGAAAACAAGATCTTATGATCATGATCAAGAAGTGGTTTCTCCTTTTTATTCATGCACATCAAATAGTATGCATGAGCTAGATATGGAGGGTATAAATCAGTTTGGTGATATAGAAAACGTTCATTTTGACTAGTTTCTTTATTAGCTTCTAAATATATTATCCACTGTCATGTATGTACTAAACTCATAAACATGTAATTTCTGCCTTAGTTTTTCCCTTTCTCAAAGATTGTTGTGGGGACAACAGTGTTGTTAAATTTTTGTGGAAAGGGAATCGTGAGAATTTGGATTTGAATCCATCTTGCCTTCTAGCTTTCAACATGTAGCTCCCGTTTGGTGTATATGAAAATTAATTCTTTAGTAGATTTTAATAAAAATTAATGAAATGTGTGGTTGAAAAGTTGTGGATCTCATAAAATATATGATATTAATTGTTGACTTTGACTTGATGGTTGTCTATGTGCTTATGCACACAGTACACATGCAGTTTGGCAAAATAAAAAGATAAAATGGACTGCATATAATATGATATGGATATATATTGGCAGAAATTAATTGGGAAAAAATGTTATTATGAGCACAAAAAAGTGCCAATGGAGAAACAATCGTCTGGATATGCATCGGTGTGGGGTCCGAAAACAAGATCTTATGATCATGATCAAGAAGTCGTTTCTCCTTTTTATTCATGCACATCAAGTAGTATGCATGAGCTAGATATGGAGGGTATAAATCAGTTTGGTGATATAGAAAACGTTCATTTTGACTAGTTTCTTTATTAGCTTCTAAATATATTATCCGCTGTCATGTATGTACTAAACTCATAAACATGTAATTTCTGCCATAGTTTTTCCCTTTCTCAAAGATTGTTGTGGGCACAACACAGTGTTGTTAAATTTTTGTGGAAAGGGAATCGTGAGAATTTGGATTTGAATCCATCTTGCCTTCTAGCTTTCAACATGTAGCTCCCGTTGGTGTATATGAAAATTAATTCTTTAGTAGATTTTAATAAAAATTAATAAAATGTGTGGTTGAAAAATTATGGATCTCATAAAATATATGATATTAATTGTTGACTTTGACTTGATGTTTGTCTATGTGCTTATGCACACAGTACACATGCAGTTTGGCAAAATAAAAAGATAAAATGGACTGCATATAATATGATATGGATATATATTGGCAGAAATTAATTGGGAAAAAATGTTATTATGCAAAAAAAAAAAAAGAAAAGAAAAA
>CAIGRN010072056.1:0-10108 GCA_903798345.1 Fraxinus anomala
GATGGAGAGTTTGGTAACGGGGGACGTAGATCAAGTTTGGAATCGAACCTCCAAAAACATATTGTTTGCATCCTCTTTCCCTTTTACTTATCGCTTTCATAGTTGCACTTATTATTCGATTGATCTACTTGCTTGAACTTGCTTTCGATTATCAATTTATTAATATGTTTTTAACTTACGTGAATTTACTTAATTATGCGAAAAAGTTTCAAAAACCAATTCACCCCCATCTTGGTTAGCTATTCTTGGGCTTTCAGATCTCACAAACTAAAGTGTGACACTAAATGAGCATGTTGGTGCTTTGTTAAGAGAAAAAATATTGGGACCTATTGAAAAAATTCCACATTGATAACTATTTGAGTGTCAGTGGTTAATCTTTAACATTCGGTAGTGAATGTTGAATATAAGGACAGTCATATTTTGATGATGTTGAATGTTGCTCTGTCAAAAGTCGTTAATACGACATTATTCGAGTACGTCAAGAATCATATGAAAGTTATTAATAATAAATAGATAATTCGTCACTCTTAGATAGTAAGAGATTACGATTTACGTTTCATTTAATTAAGTTGATAACGAAATCTTTATCCAAGGTGTAAGTATAAATTGAAAAAAAATTCGATTTACATTGAGTTAATAGTGGGATGAAAGACATGATCGATAATCGAGATTGACACTCTTCATAACTCATAATTGATCATATCATATTGGTAAGGGATCACATTAAACGAATAAGTTTGATTTTGTCATACCATGTGATATTTTCTATCACATGTGTTACCGTCTACATTGCTAAATGTCAATTTGAGACGACGAATTTGAATTAATTAATATAAGTCAATTAATGACAAATTAAAATAGTGTTTTAATTTATCTTATTTTGATTGGATTAAAATAATAATTCACGTCATTTGGCATAGTGACCGGAAACCTAAAGAGTTACATAAAAAAAGGAGAACTGGAAGATTATGTTACTAGTTAATTAATTGATAAGTGTTGGATATTTGTATAATTAATTAATTAAGTAGCTTATTAATGGGCTTAAGTTAATTAATTAGATTAATTAATTTATGTATCAAATTTATTTAATTAGATTAATTAAATATTGGACCGAGTTAAGTTTTAGTGACATGCTAAACTCACTTGAACTTCTATTAATAAGTTGTTAAGATTTGAGAAATTATAATAGACAATCACTTGCCAACACAAAAAAAAAAAAAAAAGGAAACCAAATTCTCTCATTCTCGTTCCTTTGTGTGGATTACCGCTAGGGACTAGACAATTGGATAGTTGTGGTTTACATATTGTGATTGTACGTGTTCAAAATTGTCAAAGAACTCAAAATCAACTATAGGTATAACTCTTATCACAATTTTTATTGAAGCACAAAGCATATTCCTGGTGGGAATTGAAATTGTTTTTAAATTCCTCTGTGCATGACTAAGAAAATTCTTAACCAAAAGTTAATTTTTGTTGTTTTTCCTTGTTTCTAACAATTTAGAAAAATTATTTTTCATAATTTAAAAATTTGTTTTAAAAGAAAATTAAATTTTTTTGGGGTTGAAATACTAAATCGGGTTAGGAATGGGAGGAGTAGCCGACGACAACAGTTGTCGTTTATGTTGGCGGCACACGTGAAGTAGCGCTCTACGACGACAGCTGCATTGGATGTCGCTGCACTGCTACTACGTTGAGAGGTGTGCCATCGTGGTGCACAACATATCACGGCGCCGCCAAAAAGGTAAATGGGAGAAGATTTTAATGTTTAGGGTTGATTTGGGGATGGGGACTCCATTGCAATTTATGAAATTATGAACCCCTTCCAACCACTTAAAATCGTGGGAGAAGTTGCAATTATAAAGCAACGACCTTTTCTATAATTTGAGAAATTAGAAGGGCATGTTTATAAGTAGTAAATTGGTCCGATTGTAATTTTCAAAAAGGGTTTTTGAATTTAAATATTGGTTTTAAAATTTATTTTCAAATGTGTTTTGACCTAAATTTGAATTTTGATCCATTTAAAATTTTATTTTAAAATTCACGACTATTTGTATTATCGTTAAATTTTATTTTACCTTAAATATTATAATTTGACCCTAAATTGAATATTAATTCAATTAGAATTAGAGTTGGACACTAATTTGATATTTAGTTAGAATTTCATTTTAATTAAAAAAATCCGTTATTAAATTAATTAATTAATTTGATCAATTAATTATTCAATTGATCCGATCTATCTATCTAAATTAGATTAGACGGCCATAATTGATGGCCCAAGAATAACTAACGAAGAGAGGTGTGAATTGGTTATATAAACTTTTTCAAAAAAAAAAAAGAAGTTAATTCAAGTTTAAGCAAATTGAAAATGAATAAATCAATCAAACAAAAATGAACAAATAGGAAAGTAATAAGTAAAAGGAAAGAAAGTGTTCAAACGATGTAATTGTGATGGTTTGGTCCAAACAGTGATTTACATCCTCCATTACTAACCTCTTTGTCATGAGTAAGGCATTTTCACTATATTTGATTGACTTAGGGTGCAATCCAAATATTTAAAATGCTTTAGAAACAAGGAGCATAGATCATTATATATTATTGAGTTTTATGGGACCTCAAAGGAAGTTGATTTTATAATTTGAAAATTCTCGTTTAATAAATGATATGATCAAATTAAGTATAAAAAGAGAAATAGGCTAACACTTCAAGGAATAGCAATGAATGAAGTGTTACGTGAGAAAAAAACTTTGATGAGAAGAATGATTTTTAAAAATTAATTCAATTAAAAGTTTTTCAAAGTAAATGATTTAATAAAAATAAATAAGATGTGTAATCAATATAATTTAGCTCAAGAATGTCATACTTTAATACTCTCAAAAGTGTTGTATTGAATGCAAAGTGAAATGGTATTTATAGCAGTCAAAAAGTCAAATATTCTGACTAATTGGATGACCAATCCGGACGTCCACACTCTGAACCGGACAACCAAATTAGCCATTTCGTATAAGAATTCAGAATGGTTAAAAAAAATGACCATTAAACAAACTAGACGTCCGCATGGCTCAACCGGACATCTACTTGGGCAGAACTTTCCTTGATTTTTCTTTTTTGATTGTTTTGAAAAATTCACTTTATTTTTCAAGGTAAGTGATATTGTAAAAAGTTTAGATATCAAGTTGAAATTCTTACATTTTGAAAAATAATTTTTATACAATCGTTTTTTATGAAGTGATTTTTCTCGTGCATAAAAATTCATTCTTTGAGCTTTTAATGATTCATTGTTAATGATTAAAGTATTTTGAAAGTTATTTGAAGATTTGCAATGGAAATAGGAAAGATTTAAGGAGGATTTAGAAAAAGGAATGAGGAAAATTGGGAGATAAATGAGGTTGTTACGCATTTTTAAAAATCTGAAATTGCATTGAACCAGAGGTCCAGTTTACTACCTGGACGTCCGGATTGGCAGAGCTTGGCTTAGACAAAAACTTCTGTCAAACCGGCCAAGGTGTCCAGATAGTTCATTTGACTCGTCCGAATTCCTTTTTTTTTTTAAAAATCAAGTATAAATAAATAATGTCACATATAGAAATAAAAGATGTATGGGCACATAGTATGAATTCAACTTAGTTGTGCACTTCAAATTCGTCAATGTGCCTAAACCTCTTCGAATATGTGAGAATCGATTAAGGGTTAGAGGTTTAGTGAAGATATTGGCCAATTAATTTTCTGTGTTCACAAATTCTAACACGATATCTCCCTTTCGTATATGATCTCTTAGAAGGTGATGTCTAATTTCAACTTATTTCGTTCGAGAGTGGAAAATGGGATCTTTAGACAAGTTTATGGAACTAGTGTTTTCACACATGATAGGTATATGATCGAATGATAAGTGATCATCATTCAGATTTTGTTTAATCCATAATGTTTGTGCACAACAACTAGCGGCCGAATTATATTCAGCTTTGGCGATCGATAATGCAACAAAATTTTATTTTTTTATTAAAGCATGACACAATTGCAAAGTCTAGAAAGTGACAAGTTCCGCTAGTGCTTTTGCAATCAATTGTGCAACCGACCCAATCAACATCTGAATAACTAAGTAGATCAATGTGAGTGCCATTTGGATACAAAAGCCCTAAGGTTCTTTTTACGACACTAAGGTGTGATTATTTATGATTTGATTGAAATCTAGCACATAAACATACACTAAACATAATGTCGAGTTTATTTGCAGTTAAGTAAAGAAGGGATCATATCATACCTCGATATTTTGTTACATCAATGGAAGTACCTTGATTATCTTCGTCCAATTTTATGGATGTACTCATAGGAGTGTTCATTGGCTAAAAGTCATCCATTTTAAACCTCTTGAGCGTGTCCAATATATACTTATTTTGATTGATGAATATTTCATCACTAGTTTGCTTAATTTGGAGACCAATGAATAATTTAAGTTCTCCCATCATACTTATTTCAAATTCCATGCTTTTACATTTTGAAAATTCTTCACAAAGATACATATTAGTTGCACCAAGTATAATATCATCAACATAAATTTGAACAACAATCATATCATATCATCTGCTTTTCCTATTGAAAAATCTTTTGAAAGCAGAAATTTGTTCAATCTTTCATACTAAACTCTAAGAGCTTGTTTTAAATCGTAAAGTCTCTTTCTAAGTTTAAGAACATAGTCCGGATACTTGTAATTTTTAAAATTGGGGATTTGCTCAACAAAGACTTCTTCTTGAATAAAGTCATTTAAAAATGTACTTTTGAAATCCATATGATAAATAGTTAATCCTTTATGACAAGCAAATGCAAGAAGCATGCAAATAGTTTCTAATCTAGTAGCTGGTGCAAATGTTTCCCAAAAATAGATACATTCTTCTTGATTGTAAACTTGTGCCACTAATCTAACCTTGTTATGCACAATTATCCCATTTTCATTTGGTTTATTTCTAAAAGCCCATTTTGTACCGATGACCCGTTGATTACTTGGTATAGCGACTAAATCCCAAATATGATTTCTTTCAAATTGATTTAGTTCCTCCTTACATAGCTAGAATCTAAAATTCATCAAACTCGTCTTTCTTGAAATTTTTTGGTTCAATTTACGAAATGAAAGTACAACTATTTATATGATTTCTAGTAGAAGCTTTAGTAGTAATAACTTTGAATGGATCACTAATAATTAGATATTTTGGATGAGAAGGAACGAACCTCCCTTCTTTTGGTAGAGAATGATCATTTTGTAATTCAGGAGGTTCTACTTCACTTTGTTGAACATTTGCTTCCTTCTTGTGTTAATATTTTGGATCTCCCTTGTTTTGATCTTGAATAATCATTTATTCGAAAGGAATTTCCAATCCTACATCATTGGTAATACATTTTTCACGATCAAGAGGGTTAGTTTCATCAAAAGTAACATGCATGGATTCTTCGACGACTAGAGTTCTTTTATTAAATACTCTATAAGATTTGCTAGTAGATGAATATTTTAGAAAGATTCCAATATCGAATTTTGAATCAAATTGTCCCAAATTTTCTTTTGTGATTAAAATAAAACATTTGCAACCTAATTTTTTGAAATGACCGATATTTGGAATTCTATTTTTCAAAGCTCAAATGGGGTTTTAGTTTTCTTCCGACTAACTAAAATTTTATTAACAATATACCAAACGTTGTTATGACTTCGGTCAAAAAGTACTTTGGCATGCTATTTTTATTCAGTTAACGGCTTCGGTCCAATTTCTCCTTTATCAAAAACACACTTTTCATCACCAAACATTAAATCAAAATTCTTCGTACCTTGAGTAAATTTACAAATAATCTTAGCTAAGTTTTCAACTTTTTCTTTCAAATAAGAATTCTCTTTAATAAATAAATCATAATCAACATTTTTCTTTTGAGTTTCTAAAATTTTCTTCATTTCATTTTCAACAAGTAGTGTTTCTTTTGAACAATAGAGTGATTTAGAGCAAGTTTTTCAAATTCCTCAAAGATTTCATCATAGGAGGTAGATAAATCATCATATGAACATTTTTAATAGAGTTTACCTAATCTTTGATTGCCATGAAGCACATGTTTGCAATTTCTTCTTGACTATCATTTTCATCTTAATCATTATCGTCACTTTCATCCCATATTACTTGGGTGCCTTTTTCTTGATACACCTCTTCTTGTTTGGGCACTCAATTTTCTTGTGATCGAGTTTGTCACAATCATAGCAAATGATTTTCTTGCTTCTTTCTTCACCATTTTCTTCTTTCTTTTGGAATCTCTAATTATTTCGAAAATCTCTCAATTTTTTTACCAGGACTAGATCACCGAACTCTTAGTCACTCATATTTTCACTTGTATTTCATTCTTCAATTGCCGATTTAAGAACAATTGGCACTTAGGAGGCTCCTTTGATTCCTCTTTGCTTTTCCTTGTTTTCTCCTTAGTTTCGGTGATATTGAGCTCATATATCATCAAGGTTCCATAAAGTTCTTCCAAATGATATGGGTTGATATTTTTGGTATTCTCTATCAACATCCTTAACGAGCTCCAATCTTCCAATAATGACCTAAGCATTTTATTTACGAGCTCACCATTAGTAAATTTGCGATCATAGCCTTTGAGGCCATTAACAAAATCGATGAAACGAGTAACCATGTCAACAATATGTTTATCTTGTTTCATGAAAAAAAATTCAAATCCTTTAACAAAGAGATTAATCTTAATTTCTTTTACTTTACTAGTGCCAATATGAGTAACTTCTAATTCATGCTGAATATAAGATACAGAATCACACGTGCTAATATGATTAAATTCATTCTTATTTAAGGCACAATAAAGTAGATTTTTAGCTCTAGCATTTAAGAATAATTTTCTTTTATCATCTTCTTCATACTACTCTCTAGGTTTTGGAATGGTTTGATTGGATTTTTCATCAACTTTAATAATATTGGTAGGTACATAAGGACCATATCAATAACTTTCCAAATATTATGGTCTATTGATTGAATGTAAATCATCATCCTAACTTCCAATAATTATAATACGTGCCATCAAAGAAAGGAGGACGATTTGTAGAATGTCCCTTAAGATTTTGAAAATTGTGGTTAGCCATTACTCTAAATTGTGAAATCATTAAAAATGAGCATGTTACTCTAATACAAATTGATAACTCAAGAATAACTAACCAAGAGAAGGTATATTAATTAATAAAAAATTTTAAAAATAAATAAGAATAAATTCAAGTTTAAGAAAATTGAAAATGAATAAGTCAATCAAACAAAAATGCACAAATACAAAAGCAATAAGTAAAAGGGAAGATAATATGCAAACGATATAATTGTGGAGGTTCGATCCAAACAATGATCTACGTCCTCCATCACCAAGCTCTCCGTTATGAGCAATGCATTTTTCACTATATTTTATTGACTTATGGTGCAATTCAAACCCTTACAATGCTTCCGATAACTTATAAACAATGAGCACCGATCCTTATATAATATTGAACTTTACGAGACCTTAATATGACCCAAAAAGTTTAAAGGAAGTTGATTTTGCAATTTGAAAATTCTCTCTAAATAAATGACACGATCAAATTAAGTACAAAGAGATAAATATGCTAACACTTCAATGAATAGAAATGAATGAAGTTCAAGTGTTAGGTGAGAAAAACTTTAACGAGAAGAATGATTTTCAAAATTTGATTTAATCAAAATTTTCTCAAAGTGAATAATTTGATAAAGATAAATAAGATGTATAATATAATTTAGCTCAAGATTGTCTTACTTTAATGCTCTCAAGAGTGTTGTGTTAAATGTACAGTGAAATGATATTTATTGCAGTCAAAACGTCAAAATTTCTGACTAATCGGATGACCAACCAGGACGTCCGTACTCTGAACAAGACTACTAAACTGGTCGTTATGCGTTAGAATTCAAACGGTTAAAAAAGTAGCTGTTGGACGAACCGGTCATCGGCTTGAATAGAACTTTCCCGAATTTTTCTTTCTTGATTGTTTTGAGAAATGTATGCATTTGAAGGACGTTTTCACTTTATTTTTCAAGGTAAGTCACATTGTAAAAAGTTATTTATCAAGTTGAAATGCTTATTTTTTGAAAAATAATTTTTATCAAGCATTTTTATGAAATAAATTTTCTCGTGCATAAAAATTCATTATTTGAGCTTTTGACGATTCATTGTTAAGGATTAAAACATTTTACCTTTACATATGAATCCGAAATATCTAAGTCTAATATTTTTGAAGTTTGACTATTGAAGTTCTTTGTTTTTGAGTGATTTGACGTGAGTGCTCGGCTTCCATTTCGATTTTTATTGATCGTCCAATATGAGTCTTTTGGTAGTGATAGTTTTGTCTCCAATTGATCAGCTTTGCAACAATAGCTATGAAAACTCGAATTCAATTACTAGAAATGGAAACAATTTGTTTATTATAATCAAAATATGAAATTAACCATAGGTCAACAATAATTACTAGAAATTTGAAACATGTTTGCATATAATATTAGATATTATATAGAAATGTAATTATATGGTGAATATTTAATTAATGGATGATTATGGACTCGATCATGTGGATTTGTTGAATGGTTAGTTTTATTTTTATTGTTTTATGGGTTTGCGAGCTCTTATCCATTTTGGACCTACGAGTCCGTTATTATTATTATTATAGAGCTACATGTCCAATACATTTATGCTTGCGTACCAACTAGTATAGTGTACAACTCGCAACTTAAGATACAAGAAGAAGTGTAACACCCCGAAAATTTAGAATAAAATTTTATTTGTTTTATAAAGTATATTTTTAATAGTAATCATAATTCTATCTTTTGAAATCAATTCTTATCCAAATTCTTTATAGACATCATTTTAAATTCTAGTTGTATACAAATTTAATTGAGAATTTCAACTATAAATAGTGTGCAATTGTCTCACAATTCACTACAAAAGAATTTTATATGGTAGCTGTCATATAAAGTAGCTATAAATTGCTAGTATATTTTTTTTCAAAAGCTTGTTTGATCAATCAAGGTAAGATATCAATTCTTATCCAAATTCCTTATTGACATCATTTTAAATTCTAGTTGTATACAAATTTAATTGAGAATTTCAACTATAAATAGTGTGCAATTGTCTCACAATTCACTACAAAAGAATTTTACATGGTAGCTGTCATATAAAGTAGCTATAAATTGCTAGTATATTTTTTTTTCAAAAGCTTTTTTGATCAATCAAGGTAAGATATTTTTGTGCAAGTCGATGTTTCCGTATACTTTTATGTTCAATAATTTATGCATAAATTGCCTGTAGACCTTTGGGTTCGACCTAACGAAATGTGAAATCCTTCGGGAAATCCAAAATGAAAAATGATGGATATCTCGCTTGGTCACCGATATACTCCATAAATAGAAATGTGGTATGAATTGTCTATATTATTATTATATAATTACGTATGAAAACTGCACGTATCATACTGAGTATTTTTAAATACTCACTCTTACAATAATTTTTCAGGTTAGTGCGGATCGATTGGAATTTTGACGAAATGGTGCAGCGGACTACCAAGGGATTTCGAAGTGTTCAAATATTATTATTGAATTAGTTAGTTAAGAATGTATTTTTTTTAAAAAAAAAGTACGATTTCATGATTTAAATTTAAGTTTATGAGTGTTCGAATATTTTGTTTATTAAAGAATTATGTATTTTATCGTACCGTAAAGAAATTTTACTGTTTTTAGATTTATTAGTTCGAATTATTCAAGTATTATTATTGAATTAGTTAGTTAAGAATGTATATTTTCTTAAAAAATAAGATTTCATGATTTAAATTTAAGTTTATGAGTGTTCGAATATTTTGTTTATTAAAGAATTATGTATTTTATCGTTCCGTAAAGAAATTGAAATTTTGGTAACACTCTAGTGTTTTGTGAAAATTTGGGGTGTTACAAAAAGAGACCATGAAGATGATGCTTTGTATTAGTCAATGTAATACCCATAGGAACTGACCAACCACTTTTCCATTTGGCTCGAGAAGGTTAGATAGAATTAGTCCTTATTCGTCCACATTATTATATGTATCTTTATTTGCATG
>CAIGRN010072063.1:0-10226 GCA_903798345.1 Fraxinus anomala
GGTGTTGTTAGGGTTGAACTACGCATTTTCATAAATTACTTCATCTAAATCACCATACAACTGATTAAGTTCCTATTTAAACTGTGCAACTAAAGCAAGCAAACATCTAACAGTGAAATATTTCACAACAAGAGAAAAAATTTCAGTATAATCAATACCTTCTTTTTGAGTAAAGTCTTTTGTAACAAGTCTAGCTTTATATTTAATGTTTCTACTATCTCATTTTCTTTGTTTTATTTTATAAATTCACTTACAATCAATCAGTTTCTGCCCTTTAGGCCTCTTAACAAGTTCTAGGTCTTGTTTTTCAAAAGTGAAGACATTTCATCTTCCATAACAACTTTCCAATTTTTACTTTCCTTATACTTAATGGCATCATCATGGAGTTTGACTCATTTTCAAATTGTTCTTGATAAGTGAAAAATGAAACAAAATCATCACTGTTAAATCTAGTAGGAGGTCTGATCTGCCCCCTTTCCCTATCTCTTGTCAGTTGATACTCATCAAAAGGGAGAGCAGCAGGATTAGATTTATCAGTCTGATCAATTTCAATTTCAAGTTCAATACCAACTTCATCTACTAGAGGTACATGATTAGTATGTTCAATTTGAGGAGGCTCCATCTCAATTTGAACATCTTTATCAAATAAAACTTTATCTTTTCTTTCTAAATATGACATTAAAGACTCATTGAAAACAACATCCTTTTTAACAATGACTCTATACCCCCTTTCACATTTAACCCACAATCTGTAACCTTTAACATGTTCATCATAACCCAAAAAAAACACATTTAAGAGATCTAGGTTTTAATTTTCCAATATTTTGATGAGCATAAGCAGCACAACCAAATACCTTTAAATGAGAATAATTCACAGAACCATCAAACTATACAGATTCAGCTACATCAAAATTTAAAGCTTTAGAATGACTTCTATTAATAAGATATGCATCTGTTTTAACAGTTTCACCCCAAAATAATTTAGGCAAACCAAAACTTAATAACATACATCTAACTTTATTTAATAGAGTCATATTCATTCTTTCAGTTATTCCATTTTATTGAGGAGTATAAGTAATAGTTCTATATCTCAAAATACCATTTTCTTTACAAAAAATATTGAATTCATGATTACAAAACTCCAAACCATTGTCAGTCCTCAATCTTTTTATCGTGTGTTCAGTTTAGTTCTCAATTTGGGTTTTCCAGTTCTTAAAAGTTGAAAAACTTTCATCTTTAGTTTTTAATAAGAAAATCAAAATTTTCCTAAAATAACCATCAATGATCAACAAAAAATATTTAAAATCAGATAAAGTACACACAGTAGCAGGACCCCACAAATTAGCATGTAAATATTCAAATATTTTTTGGATTTATGAATTCCAGTTAGAAAAGGTAGTTTGACTTGTTTTCCTACAATACATTGTTCACAAGAATCAAAATCATCAAGATTTTGCTTTCCAGAAACTCCTTTTGATTGTAAAAAATTTAAAGCCTTTTTGCCAATGTGGCCAAGTCTTTCATGTTATAATTTTACAAGTGTAAACTGTTTAGATATAGCAGAAGTAGTTAAGCCAAGCAGGGGTTTTGCTTTTAAAAATAGAGACCATGTCTCTTAGGAGTACTTATGATTAAATCATTGGCCCTAAGAATTTTAATATGTTCTTGACCTAGATTTATATTAAATTCCATATCATCTAACATACAAAAAGACACCAAATTTCTCTTCAAGTCAGGTATATACCTAGTTTCTTTAAGAAATAAAACATTTCCATTTTCTAATAACAATTTTATAGTTTATATTCCTCTGACTTTACAGGTAAAATTGTTTCCCATTATCATTTGCCCTTCAACAGTCTTTTTAAAATCAAGAAAATAGTCTTTATTTGGGCACATATGAAATTAAAAACCTGAGTCAAGAATCAATTCATCACTCAATTATTTTTCCATATTAACAAGGATCAATCCAGAATTAGACTTAGCTTTATTATACACTAAAGCATTACTCCATTCATCAAACTTATTATCTTTCAAGTCATTTTTTTTTTAAAACAATCTTTGACAAAATGTCACAGTTTCCCATAGTAATAGCATTTCTTACCTTTAGCCTTAACTTTGGATTTATGCTTATCATTAAATCTGTTTTTATTTTTAGTAAAAGACTTAGGATGATAATTTGATTTACCAAAACATTTCCCCTTTACTAGCAAACTATCTCCAATTTGATTATTATCGGAATCAGATTTTAGTTCTAAAGCCTTATTCCTTAAAAAAATTATTATCACATCAGTAGTAAGTTCATAGAGCAACATTGATGTCTTTATATCTGCCACTAATGAAGTTTAACAAGACTACAACCATCTGATCTTTTGAAAGTTTTTCATCACAGTTAGCCAAATCTTGGGTAAGTTTTGTAAATCTGTTCAAATTTTCATCCAAATCAACTGAGGGATCCATTTAAAAGAAAAGAATTGTTTTAATAAGAAACGCTTATTTGGAGTAGTCTTAGTCACATACTTTGCATGAAGTTTGGTTTACAGTTCAGTGGTAGTTTTAGTTTCACCAATACTTTTTATTACATTTTCAGATAAGTACAAGAAAAGAGAATTCCAAACAACTTCTTCAAGTTCAGCTTTCTTTGCAGGAAGTAATTCAACAGGCCAACTATCATCCAAAGCCTTAACACATTTCAATTGCATTAAAATAGCCTTCATTTTTTGACTCTACAAGTTGAAATCAATTGTTCAATCAAACTAACCGACTTCAAATTTTGCAAAAGTCATGTTATAGTCAAGTAAGACTCACAGATAGAAGACGACTTACACAAACATGCAAAGAACAGCAAGAGTATAGATTGGTGGCAATCAGAACATCACAGTAATACACACGGTAGAATAAGATTTCAAATATCAGATACTTGCAGAGAATATACATATTAAAACTCTAAAGAACCCATAGTAACAGAGATCACAGAATAATGTTTCATAGATTTCTCCTACAAGATTCTCCAAGTGCACACTCGTACTTGATTAATCTCAGATTTCCAAGGCCTCGTTCCTGCCTTCGGACAAAGACTAAGATCAATGGGGTTTCAATGCACGGTAAATCAAGGGAAAAATCAAGAAACCCTAAAAATTTGAAAAGTAAACTTTACAAAAGTTTAGAAAGATCTCAACCAACAAGTTTTAAAAACTCGATATTATGCAATTTTGCTTAACAGCAATTCCAAAGATTTGGACCCTTTTCAGATCAATCGTTTTTCTCTAAGATCTAGGTATCTTGCTCCTCAGTTAATGGCTCGGATACCACTATTAGGCCAGGAACACACAATATTAGACCAAGAAACAAAAATACCAAAACCTTATCTGAAATAAAGTGCAAAAAGTTAAAGAAACACAATCGATATATTTCGACCTAAGTTCCGGGGGTTCGATGATCGCTTCTAACACCTACATCCCCCGTTGAGCATTCAAAAGTTGGATTATGCTCGGTTCTACTATAACGCTCAAAATGGAAATAAAGGTTACAATAATGTTCAGCCAAATTACAAAGAATAGTGCAGAACACTTATCTCTCTCAAAATACAGCAATCGATCTACATGAACCACAAAGAATCACTTCAGAACATCAGAATCAACAAATCAGAAGCACAAACACTTCCTAACAGATATTCACTCAGAATATCACCACAAAGAGGCTAAAATATTACAGATTGCCTTCTCAAATCAAGAATTTGAAAAGGAATTATAGAGAGAATAAAAACTAGAGAAAACTCTCAAAACGGCGCACTCCCAGAAAGAGAACAGAATGAAAAACCCTAAAGTCAACCATCGAGAATGCCAAATAAAATGGCATAAAAAAATCATCAAGAATTCAAACCAACAACTAAGATTCATCCACGTGTCGCAGTCCAGTTGAAAGTGTGATTTAATAAAGTCGCATTTGCCAAAAATTCGTTTTAACACAAATTATGGGAGCATTAATCGAACCCGATTCGATTCCCACATTTTGCATGTGCCTGCCAAACCCACTGTCGTGTATAGATTATGATCGTAATGAACAATAACTCTTCCTCTTTATTTCTTCACACAATTATTATACCTTGCAAAATCTCCAATTTAAAAAAAAAGGGAAATTTCTCAAGGAAATGACTCAACTAGACAATATAGATGTAAAAATATTGTCTAGTTTTAAAATTTTGATTATTTTGTTGGTTTCAGTCTCATAATTTAAAAGTGTTCTTGATTAAAGGTGGAAGATTTTTTCTTATATTTTCAGCCTCACTCACTTGAAAAACCGTTGAAATGGTTTTGGAAACGAGTGAACATAAAAAATAGATTTTTGAATCCTAATTTTAATTTGTGCATGTATGTCAAATTAAATAAAACTAATAAAAGAATATATCCATTGCGCTTTTGAATGTGATGAAATTAAGAAGATCCCGAACTTTAAGTTTCACAATAAATTTATTCAATCTCCCTCAAGTAGTGAGTCTAAAATGATCAAGAATCCAGAAGACACTACACTTAACTTATAATCACATTGATCGTTATTTATTCACAAAAATAAAAATGAAACTAGGAATGTTTTCAACTGAAATTTTAATGAATTTTAAAAGATCATAAATTCTAATGAATTTCATGAATTTGAATAGATTTTCACAAAATTCATAAAAATCTCATTAAAAATGAGGAAGGTTCAAAAGTTTATTATGTTTATTTTTAAGATTGAAATTTATTTAAATCTTTTGAAAACTCTTTATTAGTTATTAAATTCTTATAAATCTAGAGTTGTTGAGGATACTTAGATTTTAAAGAATTTCATTGAAATCAAATTAAAATTTTGGCGACACTTAGATTTTAGTGAATTTTAATAAAAAACATTAAAATCTAAATTGATAACATTTGAATTTAGAAGGACTTTTAAAATCAATTATAATCTCAATCGTGTAAAGGCCAGTATCGACATTATGTACTTTGTGAAAATCATATGGGATGGATTAAAGACTAAAGTAGCGAGAGAAAATAAAAATTGTAATTCTTTTAAACGTTTTTAAAGAACATAATTTTTTGGTTAGTCAATGTTTCAAAAATCATAATTATTATTTAAAAAAAAAATCATTCATTTATTTTTACTCTTTTCACTTAGACCAAGCAACAAAAGAAATTAAAAGAGAATGAAATTGCAATCTAGATAGAAGAAAGAGAAAAAAAGATTAAAAGTATATGCTTGCGCAAAATTCACATTAACTCAACTTAATTCGATAGAAGTATTATAATTTATAAGAGATGGTGAAGCTGTGGAGTTCTTGACTTCTTTCATTGCAATGGTTTGTCTAAATTAAATAAAATTATTATTGAGGAAAATGGAAGTGTTGATTCAAGAAGAAATTGATGTTGATCGCAAATGGTCTTTTGCCTTGAACATGAAGCATCAAAATCAATTTTTTTGTTCTGCTATATATGGTACATACGCACGTAAACTCAAGGAAGCCTGACACAAGCCCAATCGATTTTCCCAAGGTTAAAAAAAAATAAAAAATTGTAATGGATTTTCTTTTTTCTTTTTTCCTATGTATTAGCCCAACATAATTTTTTTTGTCCCCCTGACGTAACTAAATCATCTGCAAGCCGTAAAATTGTTATCAAGCTATATAATTAGTTTGATAAAAAATATTTTTGGTCAAATCACTTTTTATCTATGTATTTTGTAGATTTTGTAGGATTCACAAGTACTAACACTTCTTCACCACTCATTTACTTTTGTTTATAAATATGTGGTAATAACATAACCAAGGCGATGTTCTTACATGTCATCGTTGTATTGCTACATTATATTTTAGTTTAGTTACACATAGACTTGAATTATATTGCTAAAGTCCATTCTCAACGTTTATTATCAAAGTTAACATTAAATTTATATACGATCAATATAAGCATTCTCTTAATTGGCAATGGCTTAAAATTAAAAAAAAAAAATTCTTATTTATTTGAGGCAAGTTATATAGACTATCTTGCACCCACAAATTAGCATGCCAACTTTAGTTTATCGTAGGCACGTATAATTATAGATTTTCTTATTTCGAGGGGTAAATATATAGGAGTACTAAGTTGTGATGTTATGGAAAGTGTTATGACTTGTTACAAGGTACTACCACGTGGCCATCCTAATTAAAATGTGGACCGAGCTGTCGAGCCTACAGTCCCACCGAGCTGCCGAGCCTACAGGCCCATGTAATTCCGAGACTAAAGTAGCTCCGAGAACGAGGCCCAAGTAAATTCTAAGGCCAAGTGGCTCCGAGGCTCCTCAGCTAGCGGCAGTCCACGTGCAAAGATTGAATTCATGATGAAAATCTTACTGGAATGATTGATGTGATTTTTGTAATAAGTATATTTGTGTCTTGTCAATATGATGTAAGAGATTAAATACTTTGAAAAGTTAGGAATGTCAACTTGATGGCTAGGACCTGATGCTTTGGCCGACGAGATGAGGCCACGTGTAATTTGATCCAAGGGTCATCATTCTAATTGTAACACTATAAATACCCCCACCATGTGAAAGGAAAAAACTAATGCGAATTTATATAAAAATAATAATACAATTTGCTCTCAAGTATATTTTTCTACCACGAATCTTGTTCTTAGCAATTGGTGATTATTGTACAATTGTATCCCGTTATCCCGTCGGAACTCGAATGAAAACGTCTTGTGTCGTCAAGCTCCTCTCACGTCCAATTTTGGAGTGATCTTGACCGTTGATCGGCATTTACGTGTTGAATTTAGCTTGCGCATGCACGAATGGACCCGATATCTGTTGGCAACATTTTTTGAGTTCAACAAAAAGGGCTTAGGCTTTGCCATGTTTCAAAATTTAAGGCACATTACAATTTTTATTTTTATTGCTATTATATGTGCACATCGAGAGTAAGTTGGATCTCTTGGTGTTTATCGACCTAGGTCCCAAGATGTACAAAAAATGGCCATGGAGCACTTATTGTCCCTTGAGATACATTTGATGCTAGTCATGGATTTATGTTCTGCAAGATCAACTATAGAAATTAAAATAGTTTTGAAATGCATTCTAAGCAGGGACGGATGTCGTGGGAGATTGTGCCAGGCTATTGTTCGGTCCAGTCCTCAACCCACTTTAATTTTTTGGTGTTAAAAAATATTATGTAAAAAAAAAAAAATTGATGTGTAGTTTTTTTTATATATCTATTAGTTCAGCTTGTATTACTATCTTAGATATATTCCTGCTTATAAGTATTGTAAAAGTAATATACGAAGATGAGTACATTTAAAAAACAGTTTTAAAATATTTCTTTGTGTGAAATGAACTTTTTAATTAATGAAAATCTCTTCGCACACTATATTTTTTGTGTGATTAGGATCATCTGACTTAACTGAAACATTTGTAGTTGCCATAGAAATTCTCCTTGAAAGTACAACGTATAACTGTCCGTGCGAGAATATATGTTGTGGAAGATATATTCCGACATGAGGTATTGTCTGTCATTGGGCTTTGTTGATTGTCATTGCAAAATAGAGACGAACATGAAACTGTTTCCGTATGAATTTGAATGGATATTCTTCATCATTTGCGGGATTCAATGGTATATGTGGAATGAATACGTGTTTTTTTCCAGAGTGCTGTAAATATAAATAAATGTTGATTATTATTATTATTATTATTATTATACATGCATGTAAATAAATAATTGAATTATAGTATGACACGAAAAATGATTATCCCTTGATGTGCTATTTAATATATTATAAATTAGTGATTAACGTGAGGTCTAAATTAATTATCCAAACTATTGTGCATTTATTTTATTTTGTTTTCAAGATTATTCCATTAATCTGTGGTTTAAATTCATTTTTCAAGTTCATGTATACACCATTTTGTCTAAATTATTTTTCCAAGATCACATGTATACATAGCATGCATGCCCCCATTTTAATTATAATAGTGAGATTATGTATTTGTATATTTTCTATTCATTATTGATCCTTTATGGTACGAAAAAATTGAGCATACAGATTGTGTTGCAAAATTTGCATCAATTGCTCGACAATGGTTTTATCAAGAATAGCATCTCTTAGTATGTGAATCCTGTTTTGCAATTCGTGATCAACGTTTTAAAAATACATTTGAAAAAATACAAGTCGATTTTCTGGTAAAAGAACTGGAAGGTCATTGTATATTTACCCTTGAGCTCTATATGTGTACACTCATTTGTTTGATATAGCGAGATCTTTATCCAAATTTACACCTACCAAAGTGAAGGAGAATATGTTATTATAAGCTCTCGGGTTTTTTCTAAATAAAAATCCTTGATTGGACTATGAAGTAAACAAATCGTACAGTTCATTTGGCACTTTATCTTAGCAAGTTGGACCTATAAATGTTGAATGAAAACCTTTTAACTAATAAATTACGCAAATACTTGATAATAGAAGGTAGAAAATATTTATACTTGACCATTTTGACAACAAAATGGTGGAGTTTCGTACTCATATTTTGTTGCGTTGCAAAAAGTGCATGAACTTATTTTCTGGAACTCGTGTATTGGAGATCAAAATGGTGTAGATAAATTTATTCATGTACGATGTTAAATGAAGTTTGACAATTAATATTGGAATGAAATATACTTATAAAGAGAAATGACGTAGATGAGAGTCGTTCCAACAATTCAATAGTATTACCTTGAACTTGATTCAAAAAAAGTTGTCCTTGTTTGGTTTCAATGGAAGATGAGATACTACGCTTGTTGCTTGTGTCATGTGTTTGTCTCTTCTTTCTTGATTCATTCGTAACCTGAATCGTTCTGATCTTTTGTTCTTGTTAGAGCCTTGAATATTTCTTTATTTTACTTTGGTTATCCATATTTAAAGAATTATTTCCTATGAATTGACATTAGAAAATCAAGAAAATTTAAAGAGTTATTGATTGAAGTGACTTATAAAGTTAGATTATACTTTATATGCATTTAAATAATGGAAAGAATTCAAGTTATTTAATTATAAATTACTTGAACTTCTAAAAAAATGCTTATATATAAGTATATATGTAGAACATGATGAGTTTTTTTAAATTCTAAAAAAATGCTTATATATAAGAATATATGTAGAACATGATGAATTTTTAGTATTAAGTTGTTAAAGTATCTATGATTAGTAACGGGACACGTAGATGGTAGGGCTATAATGGTCTAATAGCGATTTACACATTAAAATTGAATTAGATGATAAAGATAGCACATCAACCAACAAATCAAAATGGTGAAAGTATGGAGAAAATATTATAGATAACCGTGCTCCACAATAACCTGCTTTACATAAGCCTTTCGACATTGATAAATGAAATAATAATGCAAGTTCAACATCTTTAATGTTAACTAAATTATAATAAAATACTATTAATTGAAGGATGGGTTCAGAATGATTAAATATACCAGAACCTAAGTCATCAGATTAGTAAGATAAAAGTTTTTTCCTTTTCTCTGATCTCTACACAATCTCAAATTATCACTATCAATTTTAGTATAAAAATATAAAAGTAAAAAACATAAGATCCTATAACATAAATTAAAGTATTCATGATAAATCAAAAGATTAAAGACAAATATGAGATCGACAAATCGTTAATTTAAACGAATGATTAAAGAAAAAGTACTCTCACAATTTTTAATCAAAAAAGCCATCTCAATTCTCACAAAACTAACAAGTTACTTAATCACTTATCCTAATTAAAATTGCAACTTAGGTCATTAAATTCCTAAAAAATTATGAAAACATATGCTAAGAATTTATAAATAAATAGAGACCTTCTATGTAGGACCATGCATAGTTTCATGCCAAGCAATTTTGATTCTTGCAGAGTTTATAAAAGATGATTGGAAAAGGACAGTAAAATTTCAAAAACGCCAAATGCTTTATGCTAAAATGCCTTATTATTAGTTGACACAATTNAGTTTCATGCCAAGCAATTTTGATTTTTGCAGAGTTTATAAAAGATGATTGGAAAAGGACAGTAAAATTTCAAAAACGCCAAATGCTTTATGCTAAAATGCCTTATTATTAGTTGAGACAATTCAAATAACTGTTTTGAGTTTACACAAATTATTTATATTGATTTTAATGTATGGCCAACGCGTTTTAGCCTCACAACCGCATCATGGGTGGTCAGTGGGAAAACCTGTTGACCATTCGTTCCCTTCCTTG
>CAIGRN010072076.1:0-28021 GCA_903798345.1 Fraxinus anomala
TAGGGTTTCATGTAATTACCACTAGATAATGTTTTGTTAAAATGAAAGAAAAGTTTTTAAATTATGTGCAATATTATTTTATTGAAAAATGCATGATTGAAAAGAAGAGAGAAAAATGTATTTTGATAAAAATGGAGATCAAATAAGGTTTAAATAAAGATGTTGCTGTGAAATATTATTTTCTTTTTGGGCATGTGTCTTGTTTTATTTTTCGTGAAGGAAATGGAGCAGCTCATAATGTGTGAAATGAGGCCCTCTTTTCCTTTGATCGAACTAGTTATAGTTCGACTGAGTTCATTCCTCATACAGATTATCAATCAATTTGTGACTATTTGAGTCAATAAAAAACGATATTCTAAAATATCGTCTAGGCTCTTTTTAGGTGCGCCTAGACTCGGGACCTAGAGAAGACACACTGAATAGAGGCAGGGCTTTGTTCGCTATAAAAGTGTAAAACACAAGTGTACGAGTCGCTTTCAAGTAATAAAGTAAACTTTTGAGTCTGAATTGTCGATTCATCGAGAAATGTATATTTTCAATTGCACAACTTTAATCAATTTAATTTTAACGCTAAAAACAAACACACAATAAGATTAATTTTTGAAAATAAAAAAATAACTAAAATCTACAAAATACGAAAACATAAATATTTAGGAATTTTGGAGAAAAACGTGGTTAAGATTCATAGTTTCGTTTAACCGTCGCATTTCACTAGCAAATCACCAAATTACTTATTAATGATGTTAGATCCAATTTTCAATTTTAACTAATTTCCTTTTTCGAGTGAAATTAATCAAAGTTGATTGATTTAACATGCTATATTTCTATGTCGATTAAAATCAAACAATCGCATTCAATTTTTGTAAAAATAGCTAATGAATCACATAGGGTTAGGAGTATATTTCTATCACCTACACGAACTTAAGGTATTTACTCTGTGGTCTAAAATGTACAACAATCTCTCAATAGTCACACAAATCACTTAACACAAACTTTTATTGGACAAATAAATGAATAACATGAAAATCAATAGTAAATACACACGGCATAAGTAATGTTAGCATTAAAGAGCAAATACTAAAGTTAATTAAAGTTAGGTCTAGCTACTACCATATCTCAACACAAGAAATTAGCCTATATATATAGTTGTAACCATATATTGTAGTTATTTTGAATATATTTTTGCTATCTTTATTATATTTGAATAGTTGTTGATAATATGTTGTAGCAACTATCCTTAGCAATTGTATAGTCTCTATATAAAACACAATTGAGCATGAATAAAATCAACCTATGCAATTCTTCAATATATGATAATAAGGAAAATATTTCATATAATACATTGCAAAGAGGATGTAATAATGGGAAAAATACAAGATTAAAGATACAATCCTTTTCGTTGGATTTTTGAATATGTTAATGGCTTGAATTTCATTTCCCCAAAATCTCTCCAATTCTTTGATTGATTCTTCTTGTGTGCTCTAAAATTTTCCCAAAATACCAATAAAAATCAATAGAAAAAAAAGAAAAGAAAATAAAAGCAAAAGAGAAGAAAAGGGAAAAAAAAAAAACAAAGGAAGAAGAAGACAGAATTCCGGTTGTAGCTGCCGTGTTTAACATTAAGGGCTTGTTTGGGCCGGAGTAAAATCTGATTTTAATTCAAGTCAAAGTCAAACAATAGATATTAACCACATCTTTCATGGGTCCACAGCTTTTCAACCAAACATTTCACAATGGAACACATTGCCAAGAACAGACTAATGCCTAAAATAAATCAATCTATCAAAATCAACACGAAAAATTAAGCCTCTGTTTACTTTGGATTAAAATCTGATTTTAATTCAAGTCAAAGTCAAACAATCAATATTAACCACATCTTTTCAACTACATATTTCAAAACTTCTATCACAATCCACTAAAAATCTAATTTTAATCCACACCAAACCCTCTCTAAAAACCTAGAAAAATTTGCAATCAAGTCCTTGGGTTTTGAAAAAACAATAAAAAGGGCCCCAACAATTTTCTTTTAATTAAAAAATGGCGTCTATGTGCCATTCTTGCTGCCATGTTACATGTTTTTTAATTTTATTTTTTTTTTCCTCTTTTTTTGGCACACAAGTTCTCTAGTAATTTGCATATTAGTTCCCTCAACTATGATCTTACACAACTTGATCCTTAGATTGTGACTTTCATTTCAATCAAGCCCTTCATAAATTATACTCCAAGGTCCTTCAACTTTCTAATTTTTATACTTTGGTCCCAAACTTCACAATTTTGTATGTTTTTGGTCCCTTTTCACTTCATCTTGCCTTGCCGTATTTCCTTTTGGGGTTTTGACCTACAAAAGCCATAATTACACGATTGTGAATGGAAATTAGCTCAATTTAATCAATAATTAACCTGATAAGGTATCTAATAAGTGTGCAAAAACATATTTATGAAATACCCCCAAACTTAAGTTCTTCCTCGTCCTGAACAAAATTATCAATTATCACAATCATGCAAATGAGATAGAGATCGACACATTAGATAACTTGCCAAAATATCCAATAGTGTAAATTGTATAATCAATTCATAAATATGTTTCAAATAATGCTCGCGAAAATAATTTAAACTTATCCAATGTTCAATCGGTGCATGTGTGTGCATAATCATTTTCAATTATCATCTAAAGTAAGAAAAAGTTGTCAAGACGGAAACAATTTCAAATTGCTCCAACCCGACTCTTCGCGGTCAAATATTTCATTTCCCACTCGTGAAATTTACACTCTATAAATATATAGTTATTTTCTTTTTTCGGGTGTAAATCTAAAGGTTGTCTCGAATCACTCTTTTCTTTTAACGCTCTAATTCAGTTGGGTCTAACCGGCAATTTCAACATCTAGTTATGTGATGATTTTTCACTAATGAGTGTTTCCACATTCAAACTTATATTAAGTAAATAATTCAAACATACTAGTTATCTAAGCCCAAAAATACAATTGCACAATTTTTCTTCAAAATTTTCACTAAAATCTAATGATTAATCTTACTCCCTTAAACTTTCTTCTTAATCCTTATAGCGAGCTTTAAATCGATAACTCCCCGATTCTTTGAACCAAATGATATCGGGTTTTGAGATACCCCTACAGGCTTAATAATTCGAGTAAAAAAAGTTACCGAGTGAGACAAGAATTCGACAAGTACAATGTTTTTCTTTTAAAGACATCATAACACATGGGGCTTAGATCCCTAGCATATCTAGCTTATAGTAGCAAAAGACACTCCATACAAATATTATCAACATACATGGAATCAACACAATTCTAGATAATATCCTACACCAACTCGACCACGCCCAAACTCATCTCATAACATGGTTAAGTTAAAGATAAGAGAATGTAAGATTCATAAAAATTTATACACAACTCGCAACCTAGTTCTTACTAATTCAAAAATGTCTCCATTGATCAAAGATTTCCAGATCTAGATAATAATTAATCATGACTATTGTGCTTAAAGTAATATAAGATCTTACAATAGATAGCTTATGAATCAACAGCAATTTTAAACATTAAAACATCCTCAGTCGACAAGGTTATCTAACTTGTCAACAAAAAATCACAACAATATGAGCACAATCACCCCCAAACTTAAATCACACATTGTCCTCAATATGTAAAGAACAAGAAAAAGGAGAAAAGGGGGTAACATAACTTCCTTGATCGGACATTTGGTGAAGAGGTACCAATGCTCTACTTGGATTTGTGAATCTTTTAATGAACAAGGACGAGTAACCTTCTTGTATATAATCTACCTCCAAACTTGTGAGAAACCATGGATATATGAGACTTCAATAATTACATACAAAAAGCGATGGTTAATCAAATAAAAATTTCAAAAATGTATAAAATTAAATAAAAAGATTAAAAGTTAAAAAATTGGGTTGTCTTCGTATATGCACTTTTTATAGTTTTTAGCTCGACTTTGACAATTGAATCATAGGTATCAAAAGAAAGTTTTGGATGCCTTACACATTTTTCTTCGTTTGACTTTGCTCCACTTTATATTATTTCTCTAGACCTTGAAATTGCCCTTTTCAATGTAATAGGACTTTCTTATTCCATCCGATTCAAACTCAAAAATGTAGATTTCCACCTCCTCATCGGACTTAATCACAAAATCAATTTCTATGCAATCAATGAAGTCGGATGAATGTATCTTGATTTCATCTTCATTGATTTCTGCATTTTCGATCTGTTCCTTTGTGATTAAATTATCATTCACTTTAAGCCCTTTTACAACCTTTGATATTTCTTTGTATTGAATGATCGATCCACAATTTAAATCCATGGGTAGTGAGAAGTCAGTCTCATTAACTTCTTCAAGTTGATTATACCATCATTGTTGAAATCCTTTCCAGTATGTATAATCTCCCATAAGTGTATCGCTTTCATCCAACTAAGTTACCTTCTAGTTCAATAGGAGAGGACTATTTCCTACAAGTTTGATGTTCTCATCCCAATTCTCCCACAAGCAGATAATCATAGAAATTATTCAAAATTCAAAAATATGTTTTTAATATCAAAAATATAAAACTAAAGATTAAAATTCATATTACAAGGTTCATTGTTATCCTAACATAAAGAATTCTAGCCTAACATGGTATTAAGAAGAAAACAAGAATCACAAAGAGTTGACATCACCCAAAATATCTCTTCAATTGGATATTGATGTCATGGAATTATTCTTGATGTTTCTTGCCACCTTCTATGCTCTCAAATTAGTTCTAATGTGTCCCTATTAGGTTTTTAGACGGCTTTAAGTCTTAAAAGATGTCTCCAAGATTCTTTACATAAAAGTTGGAGTCAAACAAAGAAACTAGAATTTTTTCCTCGTTTAACCCCTATGCGACCGCATAGGTGGCATAACTTCACCCTTTGAAATCCCTGCAGGTGGGGATGCGGTCGCATGTAGGAACTAGCTATGCGACCATATAGCGTTTAAAGTTCCAGTTGTTGCATTTTAGTCCTCTAACTCCTTTTTTCGTTCTTTGATCTCTTTTTCCACTTCTTCTTCTTTCAAGACTTCAGTCATTCGCTCAATTAGTCTTTGGCTCTTTTAAACCTTCGTTTCTTCTTTCGACTATTTGTAGTTTGGTCCTCAAACTTTGGTTTTCCTCAATTTGGTTATTTTTCGCTTGTTTTCTATAATTTTACTGTATTCATCAATGTTAACCTACAAAATACAATTTATATAGAATTTAGCCATATTCCAATACATTTATATATACATCAATGTTAACCTACAAAATACAATTTATATAGAATTTTGCCATATTCCAATACATTTACCAACAATTATTCATGTTTTGTGAATTAAATAAGTGTGTCAGACTTAGAAAAGGCAATCAACTCTACGTTGATCGTATAAGGCGTACCTAGACAAAATAGGGTATGCTCCCTTTTGTTTGATAGTATTGTTTTCTTGACTTTTAAAAATGGAATAAACCCGAAAATAGGTCGATGAACAATCCCAAACTCTATCTTGTTTATTCCAAAATCAAAGCATTCATCATAAACTGAAAATATGACAACATTTTATTATGCTTAGGCTTCGTTTAGACATACATCGATGTGTAAGATCTGAAGCTTTACCTTTACATAATGACACATCTTACTCCTAAAATTTTGATAAAAAAATGTCGATGAAAATAAACACGTCGAAACTGCTTCGGGTCCACTTATTTGCTCATCACGTGTACGTAGCAAAAATTAGAAGTAAGAAAACCGAAAATCTTTTCCTCTCAATTTCAAGAAATCAAAATATTTATTGTGGCTGCTGTCTTTCCACTTTGATTTGTATTTGTCTGCAACTGCCACCTCAGTCACCTTCCATCACAAAAATCACTCTCCTGTCTCCAAGAAACCCATAATTTCTGGCAACATGAATCTCTCCAAAACCTTAACCAGAAGGCCAACTGTATTATTTCTTAAAA
This sequence comes from Fraxinus anomala, assembly GCA_903798345.1. Taxonomy (NCBI): domain Eukaryota; kingdom Viridiplantae; phylum Streptophyta; class Magnoliopsida; order Lamiales; family Oleaceae; genus Fraxinus; species Fraxinus anomala. Next base: position 5,978 of record CAIGRN010072076.1, read on the forward strand.
AAACACCAGAATTGATTTCGAATCCCAAATGGGTCCGTCAATTTGAGCGCTCTAATGCAAAATTTCCTGGAATTGTTTGCTCTAAACAAGATTATTCTGCATCTGGTCATACTTTACTGCGTGCTGTTGCATCAGATTCTATTTCTGGTGTGCGTCAGCAAAAACAGATGGAGAACATTGAAGAGGGTATAGAGAAGGTATTATAATGAAAATCTGATATGGGAATTATGTTTGATTTGATCGAACTGATTTGAGGCTTTGTTGCAGGTTATTTATGGGTGCCGTTTCTTGGCTATTCTTGCTGTTTGGGGGTCTCTGGTTGGATCTTTTCTTTGTTTTATCAAGGTAAATTTCACTTTGATGACCTAAAATATTCCCTGTTTTTCTTTTCTACAATTTGGTTGCTGTTGTAGGGATATTATTGAGGTTATTAGTGTTGTCAAAGTGACTGAGCCACGTCGGGGTAGGAAGGGTGGTCTGGACCGTGAAAAGCCAGGTGCTGGCTTGGTGCCTGTGCCAGCCGAAAAACACAACTAAATTTGAATGTTAAAAAAAAAAAAAATTGTGGTCCGTAGATATTCACGGAGAAATATGGCAGGTAGTGCCTGGCCTGGACACCTCTAGAGGTGGTTGGGTAGCAGTTGTCTCGCATTTTAAATAACTTGTAACATTCAGCCTGATTTTATTTAGTACTTCCACAAAGATGGACGAACTTTCATATTTATACATATTAAGAAAACTTAATTAATATAGTAGAAAATATAAATTTTACTTACACTTTTTCTTTCATGGTAATTCGTATTTGTTGATAACAAGACATTAAATATGTGATATAAATAGAAAATTTAAAAATTGCCTATATTCTCAACAAGTAAAGTGGCCTATAATTTGGGACATATGAAAAATAAAAGCAAACTTATCTTCGTGGGACGATGGGAATATAATTTTTACCCAATGTTACTTTTAATTCTTATTATCAATTTGCCTATGTACACTTAGTGGCTGTAAATAAACAACCATAAATATGGGTATTAGACACCATAAAGCAACTGACAAGTTATAATACTGAGAATGCCCCTGAGAAAACAATGAAAATTAATCTCTCCATCTATGCTTCGTGATAATGGTTCATGTGCTTCCATCTGCCCCTTCTCCATTTATACTACTATCGTGTAGATATAGACAATATTGATATAGAACAAGACACGGTCGAGTAATTTATAGAGTGCCATCAAAATTCCAAATGAAAATAGCAATGGTGGTTAAACTTCAAAAGGCTATAACTTTTGATTCAGACGCAGTTGTGCTGTGGACATGGTTTCATGAATAAGCTTGCCACTGGCTTTTTGTCTACCAGATTTGGGATCTATGAGGGTGTTTTTATTCGTACTTGGTTCAAAGGAAAGATGATTCCCATTGGAAATAGTTGCAGTCTAGCTTCTCACAGTCGAGTTCTTTTAGTAGAGGACAAATGACGAGGCATGTGATAAAAGCTTGAATGAAAATATGCCATATCCACTTCCATTACGATTAAACATTTATTTTAATAGAATACTGGGATCCTACTTATTTTCCTAACATAATATTAGGCTAAACCATTTTTATTAGTTAGGTAGCTCTCCATTCTTAATAGGGATTTTTTTATGTACTAGTCAAAGTTAAACGTGCATTGCATGTTATTTTGAAATACTTTATAAGTGCTATAAAAGTAATATTTGATACTAATTTATTCGGTGGATTTGATAAGTCTAAAAAGAATTGAGGAAAATAAAATTTAGAATTGAAATTTAAGAGAAGAAAATCGTATTCTCAAAACTCAACTTTTATGATTCAATATTTTTGTGATAATGAAATTCTACAAATGAGCAACCTTTTATACTACATTTGGTACATAAGAATTAATTGCTAATACATGAATTTAAAAATCCGTTAAAATTCTTAGATACATAAGTAGAAATAAATTCATCCATAATAACTCTAAATTCATGTAGATCAACACTCATTAAATCAAGATTTATTGAGTCTAATTAATTGAGAATTAATAACACGAAATTCATGCATGACAAAAATTTTATAGTATTTATGACATATTGAAAAACGAAAAGTAAGGTATTATTGAAATAATTGAATTGTAGTAGGGTTAAAATCGTCCAAAAAATGATTATTACTTGATGTGATATTTAATACATTGTAGATAAATACTAGAGGATTTTTTTCAATTATCTTGACATATTGAAATTTCCCTCTCCAAATCCTTTCTTCTCTCTTCCTCATTTATCTGTTTTTAACTGTTCCTATACTGTGCCATATCAACCACGTTCTTGGTGCAATCTGTCCAAGGTTTACCCTTAGAAGTAATTTCTTTTCAGACTGTTTTTGTGTTGGGATTGAAAGCTTGTAAGAGGTAACCTTAAACTTCTCTATTTTATGTAATACATCATGATTTATGGAAAAATCTTGCGAGAAAATTTTAACCTCTGTTTTGGTGATGTTAGTTTTTTTCAAATTTGTCCCATGGCTTTGCCCTCTAAACCGGAAGATTTTTTTCCACGTTAATCTTGTGTCTACATTGTTTTCTTGTTGTGTTTCTTATTGGTCTGATTATATTTGACTTGGATATAATGCTTTGGGTTATTAAAAAAATATCTCTAGGCATTCCCCAGATCAGATAATTTTTCCATTCATGTATTGGATTATTTGATGCATGTATTTTTGTTATTAAAGCCTCAACATTAACGATACTAAATTTCTAATGGTTCAAGAAGTGCAAATATGATTTCTTAGTAATTTTGTTCGAGAAGTGTCTAGATAGTTTTGATCACCTTACACAAAAGCACGATGACTTATGCAGATCGTAGCTGAAGTAATCTTTCTGAGTTTGCATAGCTAGTTTCAATTATAAATTAGGGAACAAGTTAACTCTCTCCTATACAAAACATGTTGGATGTCAAAAATACCGCCAGTTTAAGAAATAGTTGGACGCGTTAATTGATTCAAGAATACAAGGTTTACAAAGCAAGATCCTGAAGAGAGTGGGTTAAAGTTGCAATTTACTTGTCAAATGCATACATGGATTAAAAATAGGTCAGCTCAAAAATCAGGTCTGAATATAAGGCATAAATACATGCTTGAATTTTTTCCATTCCCTAAGTTGGTGTTTCCATTTTGTTGTTGCAATATATTTTAAATCTATTATCAACAAGGATTTGACTTAGTACCTGTGGATTAGATATTTGTACATGTTGAATATATAATGAGTAATCTAATCAGTTCTATAAGAGCTTTATATACGGGGCGATCTTACACGGTTGTTAAGTATTGAATTGTGCTGTAAAATGACAAAAACTTTATATTGTGCTAATAATTAATTAAATAAACAAGTTTGTTTAGGTGCGAGTATATTTTGGTGGACTACTTGTGCATCTGGAACTGATACCAGAACAACCTTAGCACATGGTATGAAATCTTGTCATCACCAATTATATGTGTACAATTGTGAGAATTGAATGAATCAAGAGTTCTCCTTTCTAACAGCCTCAGATCTTGAAGTTGAACGACTTAATCGGACACAATTTTGATTAATAATGCTAATAAATAATTGCTTGTTTAAGCTATTACTGAAAAGGATTATTTGTTCATGTGAACTGTTCGAGACATTTCACGAAATGATTGACAAATTTTCTGTCGTGTACAGGGTTGCACGCATGTTATATCATCGTTCCAAGATTATTTTGTGGATCGAGGGAAGGTTATTTTTTCGCTTGTCCAGGCTATTGGTATGCATATAATTATCTTTTGTCATTTATTGTTCTTGGTACGTGAAAATATGCACGTCTTTTTAGCACACAAATGGTAGCCCGTTAAAACTGTTATTCCTTTTGGCTTTAGTTACATCTGTTGAAGACATGGTACACTATTGGATTCATTGCACCTTCAAATTTTCATAACAATTAGACAACTCGGGAAGTTAAGAAAGTATGAATTATTTAATTATCGACTTTTTAGAATTAAAATATGTCTAAAATGACGTTGACTGGCAGCACTATATTTCACTGAAGTAAACTAAGAAGTGAATTTAAGTCTCACTTGAATTGAGAGAAAATATGTGAGAGTATGATGATTAAAGATCGGAAGTCAGGATCAAACAATCACTAGTATCAACGTAACATAAAGTTTATTGTCATATTCCCAACTCTTTGTACTTCTACCAAAGCAACATAAATTTGAGCAGTAGCTAAATTTCCATAAATCTTCAAGCTCTTTTTGCCATTATTAGCCAGTGTTACAATCTTTATTCCAACTAGCACCACAATTTAGGATATAACCCACCAAGCGACACATGCATACTTGTAGCTGGCATTCACTCAAGGATAAGTTGAAATGACTAGTTGACTGCTGGACAGTTTCCAAACAAGTAAAGAACCATAATATAACACGAATGTACTTAAATTTCAAGAGTTCCAAGTTAAAACTCCTGTAAATGAATGGCTAAAGGTTCAAAGCCTCTAAACCTCCAAAAGATGCACTAATTGAATTGTAATCTTTGCCAGCAGATAATAAGACTTTCATATAGAAAGATGAAAGTCTTGTTCAATTAACTTCCAGCAAAGTAATAGAAATTGATAACTATAATCTAAAATTACACTTGCAAAAGTTATGACTAAATCATAATAAGGATGTGATAGACATATATTCTTGAGGGATAAGCTGGAGATTGTTAATCATCTGGATCTTGTTCAATTTGTTATTTTATAAGACTTTGCGATGGGAGGTTATCATTGAAGATTCATTGCCTAATGTTATCTCGAATGATGGAACCTTGACTCAACAATTGATGTATACATTATCTTTGGATTTTGTTATGAAGTATGCTTCATGTATGAAATTCTAAGCACTGCTAAGTAATTTCAGATGTATTTTCTTTATGCGTCAAATTAGTACTTACAATGGTAGTTGAAAGGTTTGACCATATGCTCTTAACGTGCATGGTTATTTGAGTTCATAATTTATTATTACTTCAAAAGAAAGGTTCTGATCACTTTAATTTCATCTGTCAGAGGTCCAATTAACATTTTAATCAAGAACCTACTGAGGGATTGAGGATTTAATATTAATAGCTTCCGTTCTGATTCCCATTTCGACTATAGAATCATACTTACCGTGTTAAAAAGGAATAAATAATGAATTAAAAACATAATAGTCTCTAATATAAATATATGTCTGCACAAAAAGGCATTGCAAATTTCTAAAGTACTGTAGCCTATGTGGCGGCATGATGTGTGCATTCACTGACTGAGCACTAACTTGAGAGTATATTTGCTTGAATTTCTTAATATCAATGAAATATTACTATTTGCTTATTATTTTGAAGATGTCTACCTATTGGGGACTGTGATGCTGGTTTTTGGCATGGGTCTTTATGAGCTCTTCATTAGCAATCTTGATAAAGCGGAATCCGTTTCAGAGGGACCAGCTACGTACAGATCAAATTTGTTTGGCTTATTCACTCTAAAGGTTTGTTCGAAACTTTTAAACATTTTCTACAACGTATATCCTTCTTTTAGACTTTTTATTACATGCAAGGTCTAAAAAATTCCTTTTTTCAAGGTTTTAGAAATAGTTTTTTGTCCTTTTTTTCCTTTTCATTTTAAGGAATTGGTTAATCATCCAATAACAAATAATAGTAGATATTGTATTGGATGAACAATACCGAACATCACTTTCTAAGGATGAACTTATCTTTACGTTTGTATTTGATGTTATGGTAGTATTATATTCATGCTCATTGTCTCATCTTACATTTTAGTTTTCCATTTATATATGTAACCCAAAATTAGTTATGTAAATAAACTAAATAAAACAAGCAGCAGACCAACATAAGACAAATTTTACCATTATTATATAAATCTTGTTGTCAACTTGCACCAAAAAGAAGCAAAAATTCAATTATCTCGTCGTAAATGCTGTTGATTTTCTTGTTTAACAGTTCTTTTATAACTTTTACTTTTCATGTATAACCATTCTGACTTAATATCCTATTTTCTCTGAATCAGGAACGACCACGGTGGTTGGAAATAAAAACTGTCAACGAGCTGAAAACAAAACTTGGCCACGTTATAGTGATGCTTCTTCTTATTGGTTTGTTCGAAAAGAGCAAGAAAGCAATTATACAGTCCCCTCTAGATCTGCTTTGTTTCTCTGCATCAGTGTTACTTTCTTCGGGCTGCCTGTTTCTACTCTCAAAACTCAACGAAGGAAGATAAATCTTTTGCATGAAGCTTTGGTAGTACCTTCCATGTTAGTACGCAGCACTATACATCACAATGGACGAGATCTCAGTTAGCACTTGACAACACTGCACATTGCAATGGCATGTATATATTTGTGCTGATTTAGTAGTATCTCAGCTGATCAAGTTATCTCCAGTTAATCGGTCTTGCATTTTACTCCACAAAACTCTATGGCATGTCGGGTATGCTGGATTAAGCAGTACTGGCATTATTAAGGAAATAAGAGATTAAAATTTTGTTCACTATATTGGAAACTATTATCCAATACCAGCATATTGTTAGTGGGTAGTTTATATTTTCTGAATCCGGAAGTTGCATTGCACGAAGCTTTTATCTTTGTGATCTTTATGAACTTGTGGTCAAATTGAGTTGAGGGAACATTGACCTAACCAAAATTTCGTTTCACAGTAAGGTCTTGGATAACACTCCACTTATAATTTTGTAAGAACTGATGTGTTTAATCGAAATGGTTTCACAATTATAAGTGTATTAGCTGGTTGCAAAATTCATTTTTCTCTATGAACATTGCAAGATAAATCAAGAGAAATATGTAATATTAGTTGGTGTACGTAGCTCGTGAGTCAAGCCTATCGTTTAAGTTGGAGATGTTAAAAAAATAGATGTGGATCGTTCAAGTAGACTAACATAACATGTAACTTTTAGAAAATTTGTTAAACGAAATAATTTGAATTTAAATTCAAATTATAACTCCTTGTAACTCTCTCAACCTCCATAATTGCATATAAACTGGGTAGGAAAATAAATCAGCAAAATTTGTGCATGAAAATGCACCAAAATTGGAAGGACTAGAGATTATTTCTCATTTTGTGACTCCTTGTAACTCTCACTCAACCTCCATAATTGCATATAAACTGGATAGGAAAATAAATCAGCAAAATTTGTGCATGAAAATGCACCAAAATTGGAAGGACTAGAGATTATTTCTCATTAAATCTCACAAAAAATTGGCTTGAATGGAGACAAAATGAACTCCTTACATTATTACTGTGTTCTAGACTATTCGATTGCACAGAAATACAGATTTGAATTGAAGAAGTGCAAGTGTTTCAGTCGCAATAATCTTGGGAGTTCTCTTGAGGTAAGATATTCTTGAATCAATTTCCATTATGAATTTAACATATTTGTACAATCATGGTTGGAAATCTTGATGTTGTCAAAATTTGGACCATTGATTTTAAAAATGTTTTTGAAATGTAAGAATGTGATGTTGCTAAGTATGAATTGTCAATCAAGATTGTCAATTAAAATTGTACAAGTAGCATGATTGTTATTTATTTATTTTTAGATATCATTTTTACGGGTTTGTTACCACCCAAAATTCAATTCACATGTTTTTTCATCAATCATGACCAAAAAAAAAATCCTACACACGCTATCAAAGCTGAAGATGCGCCTTCCACCACCAATAAATGAAAATTCAAAGTTGCAACGTCTTTTATTTGATAAAAATCGATTTTATTCTTTAAAAAAAAAAAAAAAAGTCTATTTTAATAGTATTGAGATTGATAATTGTTTTAAAGATTTTTTCATATCATAATTCATGCAATCAAGATAACGGTCCTCTTCATATTCTTGATAAAATTATATCTTCCAAAATTTGTTATTCATCAATATACATTTTAGATTGTTATTTTACATAAAAATTAATTTCATAGTGTTTTTCATCTTTTGATTTCTTGTAACTTAATATAGTATGACATTTATGTAATCCAAACTTGTGAAATTTGATGATATTTTTATGATTTTTTAAATTATTCACATCATATGTATAACTTCAAATTATTTAATATTTTTTGGATAATTTGGAATTATTTTTTGGTAGAGTTTGCATTATATGACAATTATCTGAATTACATATATAAGTGCTTACATAATTTTTGTATAGAATAGCGTCCTATGTTACAATTGGCATTTTACATAAATATTGGTTCCGTGTTACTTGTTACAAAAATCTTGAAGATGTTATTCATTTTTTTGAATGATTTTTGTTTCTATTTTTAACAATATATAGCAATTGTCAATTTCATATTCTTGATACATTACAAGAAAAATGACATTTTGCAACCAGCAGAATGGTTTCAGTAGGTCTTTAATAATGTGCGCATGCACGTTGTGAGTTTCGATATTGCTGTTGAGTGGACGAATATGACAACATACAATGTACTTTGAGAAATATTGACATTGCAGAACTAGTAATATTTTTAGCTATGTGCATTTGTGCGTTCTTGTAAATTTTCAACAACATTCATTTTTATATTCTATTAATCTTTTAGCATTGTGCAATGCACGTTGTTATTACTTTTCAATACTTTCATTTGCACGTTGTCATTAATATTTTAGCGATGTCCATTTGCACCGTCATTTTGTAACTATTTTTTCAAAAAAAAAAAAAGAAATATTTCATAAATTGTTATTTCACAATTTACTTTCCCAATCATCTAAATTCATATTGCATTCTATGACATATATTACTCATTTCACAATAGTAATTAAATTTATCAACATGTTTTGTTCTATCATAGAATACTGGTTTTTTACTAAGGTAAATGAAACTTTTACTATTTGAATGCAATGATATATTTATCTTCATTGTAATAGTCCAATTCAGAAAGTAAACAACTTAGTCAATTCCTTCCTTTATATCCTATTACAGATATGTATTTTGTCTCTGTTGAAGATAAGACAACTATCTTATGCAATTGAGACTTCCAAGTGTAAACGCATACGAAGAAGTAGTTATTATTTTTTCCGTGTCATCTCCAAAATTAGAATATATGTAATCAGTAAATTTAAAAGCAATATTGAGTGTATATCATACCATAGCGTACATGAAAGAACCAATAGCTCTAGCATAAGGAACCAAATTTAATTTCTCTTTCTCTTCATCAGTTAAAGGGCATTGTTCGCTTGATAGTTTGAAGTGATTTGCTAAGGGAATTGATAGAGATTTTGCTTCACTCATGGAAAATCTATTTATTACCTTAAAAAGATAAGAACTTTGGCCCAAAACAACTTATTTTCAGATATGTTTGTACTTGCATCCATGCTTAAAACCTTTGTTATAAGTCTTATATTTTCATCTCAAATTCAGATATAAATTCGTTCTTTTCTATAAATTTATTATATATTTTGACTTCAAAATAATATATCAACATACGATAAAAGATAAAGTGGTTTACCAGTTCTGTTTCTCTAAAATCAAGACAACTATCATAATTGCTCACTCTACACTTAAACCAAGTACAAAAGAATCAAATTTTTTGTACCATTATCTAGAAACATGTTTAATCCCACTTTAGGATCTCTTAAGTAAACATACTAAGCCCCGATTTAGTAAAAATTAAAATCCATGTTTAATTGAAGTCAATATCAACAATTAATTTTAATCAACTATTTTATAGGACTCACAGTTTCTCAACTATAGATTTCATCAATTTTTATTAAAATTTGCTAAAACTCTAGGGGCTGTCTGGCCTGCTTTTTTAAGCAAAAAAATTGATTTCATAGTCGTTATGTGTAAAATCAAGCCGTCTTTTTTGACTAGCCATCTCAGAGGTGGTCTACCTTGGCAAATCAACGATCAATGTTTCAATTTTAAGCTGATGAAGAATCAGCACCAGACAGGGTCCTAATTTTAATCCCCACCATACAAGTGCTAAGTTGTTTTTGCCTTTAACATCAAACCTTGAGATTGCCATATATAGATAGTCTCCTCTAAATCCTATTTAAGAAAGCTATCTTGACATCCATTTGCTTTCTTTCCCAATCAAATCGAATAATTAGAGCAATGATGATTCTAATAGTGTTATAATTAACCAACGGTGAAAAGATATCATTATAGTCAATACTTTCTTTTGAGAAAATACTTTATCTACAAGTTTTGCTTTGTATATCTTACGTTATCATCTTTAATTTCTTCTTTAATTTTGTTACTCCACTTTTAAATCTGTAACTGACATTCCTTCATGTTTGCTAACTCATACCCGAGTCTTATTCTTTATTAGTGAGTACAACTCTTCTTTCATAGCCTGTTGCCACTTGTTAGAATCTTCACTCATAAAAGGTTCATTATAAGACTTCAGTTCATCATTAAGATAATCTTGAGAGATGTTAAAAGGGATAATCTTGAGAGATGTTAAAAGGGACACTAAGTTCACAAAATCATATTCATCATGTGGACTTATTTATCTTCTCACTCTATCTTTAGTGAGTTGATAATCTTCTTTAGGTTGTTGGTCTACTTGGTGTGAATTCTATCATTCTTCTTGTTCAATATCAACTTCGTGTTGAGTTGTCTCTACCTTAATATGTCACATATCTTGAACAGGGTCACCACTCTGATTCTCAACTTCAATTACCCCATTCACCGAATTTGGATTATATTGCGACCTCTCCATAGGATCAATTAAGTAAGGCATGATTTGTTATTAAAGACTATAAAGCCCTCTCTGTCTCATTATTTCTGTAATAGCATTCTGTTGTGTTGTGCGCATGCTACTCTCCTATGTCTCAATATGCCAGCTTGTTTACACAGAGTATCAAACATCAAAATGAAAAACTCAAGACGATTATCTGTCTTAAGTGCTTTTATTCTTTTGTTTGTTTGATTTTCCACTAAGAGTTTCCAGTTTTAAAAGTTATGAGAAGTATGAGATTTATACTTCAACAAAAAAATCAAAATCTTCCTAGAAAAATCATCAATAATCGAAAGAAAATACTTAAAACTAGCTTGTGTAGAGGTGGATTCAGTACCTCACAAATCAGCATGCAAATATTCAAGTATACATTCAGATTTGTGTTTTGTTTACTTAAAATGCAATGCTCACAGAAATTTAGTTTAATAATGCAGTCAATTCCAGAAACTCCTTGATTATTCAAGAATTGTGACTTTTTTCACACATATGACCCATCCTTCTATGCCAAAGTTCAGTTTTATCAATGCATTTAGACAGAGAAGCTGAAATAATTCCAGTTAATACTTGTGCAGATATAGACCATTTACTCTTGGGGAACAAGTATAACATGTTCTCTATTTACCATAGTTTTTCCTTTCCACATACAAGTATCTGGGCTTTCATCATCTAATGTTCCAGTTTCCACATCGCTAGATTGAGATCGCAGGGTGTGGTATTTAATTTCCTTTTAAGTTGGGTCAATATTTCATTATTTTAAGGTGGGTCAATTGGAACCTATTCCTTAACCCTACCAGTCACATCGTTGCCCATAATCTCTTGTCCTCCATTAATTGGTTTGAAATTCCTATACCATTCTTGAAACAAGTGACTTATATTTTCAGCAGTAGTAGATTGATTCGTTTAGATTTCAACTCAGAATCCCTACTTTTTAGTGAACTCACAGCTAGGTATTAAGTCAACTCTATTGTAATCTAGAGCATTTTTAACATCTTTGTATTTATTACTTATTAAGCCTGTGTTCGGTTTAAATAAAAATTAGATATTTATTAGAGTTTGATTAAAACGATAGAATGAAAAGTTGTGGATCCCATGAAACGTATGATTAATTAATTGTTGATTTTAATTAACTTTTGGTTTACAGGGGCAAAGTAAAATCACAACATTAAGTTTTTCCCCACATTTTACAGGATTTTATGACATTCTTCTAAATGTCTCAAGATTTTCTTCTAAGTAACAGCACTTCTTTGGGCATGGTTTTACAAGATAAAGTGGTTCTAACTTTTTGTAAAACTTAACTTCCACATTCCTTAAATCACCATCTCAAAGGTGCAAGAAAATAGTGTTGGAAAATTATTTAATTTATCATGTGGGCCGAAGTATGTAATTAATTGTGTATAAAAACAATCTTACAGTTAAGTACAAAACTAAAGTGATCTAATAAAGAATTAAGTAATTGGATTTTGGGCATCTAAATAAAGTGTGGGATAGATTGTATGTATAGAGATCAGATCGATTATGATTTGTATTTGACAATAAGCCAAATATATATGGAAACTATATATATGATTATGGTCCCTATTTCATATGTAATTCTCATTCTTTGTACCATCTCATCAATACAAGAATTAATAGAGAAAGCATATTGAAGAGGAAGATCCAAAAAACCCACAATCAAGAATAAAAAAGAAGGATTTGAGCAATTAAATTGAAAAACAAGAAATCAAGATTTAAATATCCAAATTCAAGATTTAAGATTCATTATTCAAGATACAAATCAATGGATCAAGGTATGTTCCGCATTAATTAATTTTCTTGGTGATTTGACATGAAAATCTTGGCAATTATGTAAAGTTTAAGTTTTATGAAAAACCAACAAATAGAACTCCAAACAAGGTCATACCTTTCAGTATTTTTCCTTACCATCCAATTAGCATCCCAAGATTCATCAATTGCTTTAGCAACTTTTTATTGCATCAAAATTGCTTTAATCTTTTGACGCCACATACTAAAGTATCCTTTGGCGATAAACACATCAACCTCAAATTTAGTGGAACTCACTTTCTACTCAATCATAGAAATATCACCTTCACAATATGCAGACAGTAAGATTACAACACAGAAATTAATTGAATCAAAGACTTCAATAAAAGAATATTTACTCACAACAACAGTTATAAGTAATAACAGATCAGAAAAGATGCAATAGACAGAAAGGTCAATATTATGCAAGATTTGTAACCAATTTCAGAGATTCTTCAGCTTCTAAAACCCTAAAAGGGATGTACACAGTAGCACTTGTCTAGCTAATGGTGTGCAAATCTGATTATAGACCTCGAACCACATGGCCTCCAATCGCGAGTGAATTTTTCAAACAAAATGAAAAAAATTTCTTCAATATGTCATAAGCAGGAATAGATCGTAACAGATCTAAAAAGAATCACAAGTTCTCCCCAAATCCATCAAGTGTTCTTTCATATCCAATCGTTGATTTTAATCTTATGAAATCATAGTATATTTGCACGGCTACAATATGCATTTTTGATATAGTCAATATTGCATGTTGTTATTGTTAAATTGTTTAATCCATATAAAAGGTGGTATTGTGCATTTAGGTTTAAGTATACAAATGCAATCTCTTTCAAAAGTGTCAATATTAATGTTTAAACATAGATCTTGACTATCGTAGAAAAAGTTGCAAAGTTTGAGGGCCGTTAGGCATGGATTTTGAAAAACCAAAATGAGCTTATGAGGTCCAAAAGCAGTTTTTGAACTCGTTGGACTAATTATATGAAAGTGTTATTTCCAGTTAGAAATGATTTTAGAGAAAGTTGGTTTAATATGAATTTTTTCTTCGAATGGGAAGTACTTTTAAAAAATTAGTTTTCAAACAAAAATTAAGGTAACTTCCTCCAAAAACTCTTTTACGAGAAGCAAAAGTCGTGTCAAACTAAAATTAACTAAACCTCTACTACTTCCATCTAGGCTATTTTACACATATAAATTCATTTTTTTTCCTTCTCTCATCAATACAGACTGATGATTAGAATGTGACATATTTTGTAGAAAAAATCAATTACATTAATTTATCTATTTCTATTGTATTACATATACATATACAAATGCCAATTGCCAGTGAAACGAATAAAATGAAACGACAAATTATATTATTAGTTTTATGCTCGTCCCATTAAGCATCATATGCCTTGTTGTATAATGAAACTTAAAGGAAACAGTTTCAGATATTTGGTAAGATACTAAACCCACGGCCTACAAATGCTAGTGGGGTTTCGTGAGTGGGAAAAGATTTAAGTAAAAAAATGACTATAAACTATAAGTGACAGGATTTTGGGGTCAGGGTTACCTTAAACAAAAAAGTGTATCACTCTTGGTTCTTGACTGAATTTATTTATATGGGAAACTTTTTAATGTGTGTCTGAGGATACCAAAAGCGCATCAAAAGTAAAGAATATGGAAGCTTTTTGCTCACTCTGGAAATTTTTCATATAGGGGCTTCTTTTTTTTAATATTATTAAATTCATATATTCCTAGGCAAGATTTTCATGCCTCAAACTAAGAGTAGAATGAAGATTTGGCAATTATTCGTGTATTGAAAAAATCGATACAAAACGAATATGGACATGCTAGCCTTATCTCCATGTGTATATGAGAGAGGAAAAGAATTCGTAAACAATTATACTATATGTACAATTATGGTTTAACAACTTTTGTCGACAACCATGAGTTGGTAAAATCTATATCATCTATTTTAAAAATTGTTTATTAAATCAACCACACAGATTTTAAAAACACGTGAATTGTCAACAATCATTATACAAATAGCTTTATTCATTCACAAAATACTATAAATAAGGATGTACTGCCTAGAAATTGTATTTCACTTATTTTATTCAATTCAGATTGAACTCATACTCTAAGATGGAATTTGCATGTAAAGAAAATGAACTATAAGGAATTGAATTGCCTAGAATTTGTTATACTCGAAATTGTAATTAACTGTGTTTGATTGGTATAATTTTTTACCTGAAAAATGTTGAAAGTTTGGTGTCCGTTTGACTTTGTTTTTCGTGGAAGTTGTCCATTAAAGTGATAATTTTTTTTTAACTATTGGGTCTAGAAATTGTTCCAATTGCCATTTTTTTTTTAAATTACCATACTGAATACCATTCGTTTGACTTTGTTTTGCATGTAAATTATCAATAAAAGTGATAAATTTTTTTTACCATTGTATCTATAATTTTTCCCAATTGAAAAAAAAAAAAAAAGTTGAAAAATCAAAAACCACCAAAACAAAATGAAAACAAATTCATTGATTGTAAGGGAAAGAGGCGCGTGAGTGTAATGGCTGGAAAACGAATTCCAGGTAAAATTTTTGCAAATCAAACAGGTAAAAAGTAGGAAAATGGAAAATCCATGGAAAATTTGTAGTATCAAACAGGGTCTTACTTGTGTGTTGCATGTGCTAGATCTTCAGTTTTGCTATAGAACAATTTTAGTGGTCCGTTTGATTGTAAAGATGGAATTTGGGTGGAAAGAAAATGAATTCCAAGGAATTAAATTGCCTAGAATTCATTTTACTGAGAATTGTCAATTAATTGTGTTTGATTGATATAATTTTCACATGAAAAATGTTGAAATTTTGAATCTTTTGATATTCGTTTGGCTTTATTTTCCATAGAATGTCCACTAAAGGAAAAAAAAAAATACAATTGTGGATAAAATTTGTTTCCATTAAAAAACTGGAAAACCATTTCCCACCAAAACCATGGAAAAATGAATTCCTCAAAAACCAAGAATTGTACACGTGGGGGCCAAAATGTGGAAATTCAATTGCCAAGAATTGTTGGCCAATCAAACGTCATTTGTGTGGAAATTGACTTTTTTTTTCCCCCCACTTTTCATGGAAAATCACCTCAATCAAACAGGGCCTAAAAATGATCTACAAGGAAATTTCAATTTTTTGATGAAGAAGCCTTTTCTAAAGCTTAACAAAGTCGTTTTCTTGAGAAACAAAGTGAACCACCTTAGAGAAAAAATTAATATTGAGTAGGAAATATAATGATAATCAATTCCTAAGAATGGTAGAGGAATAAACATGTTCCTCAGAAAGTTCCACTACAAAACATATATTGCGATGACAGCAAATTCAGTCCTTGTCAAGCTACTAACAAAAGGTAAAACAGAAAACTATAAAGGCTAATCGTTCCTTGTGATGTCTAATCACATCTTAATAATTCTATTAAACTTTCAATGAGCGGCTGTCACTATCCTCTCTAAAAAGGAATGAATCAAGAAACGTTATCCTTACCAAACATGGAAATATTCGCATGTTCACTTCTTTTATATTAGATACAAAGTAATGCTATTTGTAGTTTTCACTATCGTAATTGTCCAACATAGCATACATATAACTATTAAAGATTTGACGTATGAAGCAATAAAAAACTATCATATTAATGTATCAAATCATTAATCGTTATATGTATACCATGTAGGACAACTACGATAGTTGGCGACTGCAAATAACATTACTCATATATTAATATTGTGAAAACACCACCACTTGAATCACTCTTCACTAAGCTTTTTGTTTATAGCCATAATTTCCATGTGTAACGTTAAACTTTCCCGTTATGAAATCTTAAATTGTTTCAATGAAATCACATTTTTTGTTTTAACTTTGTCTTCAACATCTTTACATCACGTGTATGCGATACGTGCAAAAATTTCAAATAGGTGTCAGCCGGGCTGGAGTAGACTTAAACTCTCGACATCTGATACTGTATTAAACCATGTAATCTATTTATTTAAACTTTGTTTTCAACCTGTGGGACCTTTACAGTGGTCTTAAATAGCATGCACTATGAGGGATTGCACCACACAATTTCATTTCTCGAAGCACATTTTGTGCGTTACATACACAAGAAATGTCTTTATTCATATCCATGGCCTCACATATTAACAGAAATTATATGCTGTCACTTTATTTCGTTTCCTTGCTTTTCCATCAGCATTTTTGCTTGATTTCTGCATCCAGGATGCCTAATGTTCTCCCACCAGCTCCAGTCCCGAGTTTGAACAGCCCTGAGCATTTTGGCTTAATTTCTGCATCCGGGAGGCCTAATATTCACCCACCACCCCCCGTCCCGAGTTTGAACAGCCCGAAACCTCCAGGGAGTCATGGAGTTATTATCAATCGGTATAAGAAGATACAGTCGGAAGCTTTCAGGCCGACAACTCCAGGACACAGCCCAGGTATGGGCAATGACACACCCCCTGGTGTCCATTAAACTATAGGTAATGTTATTCATAGTGAAGACTAACGATAGTCATTTTACGTGACGTACATGTGGACTAATTTGTTATTTGATGCATGAAGCAATTAAAAATTATCACGTTAATGCATCAAAATAACAAATTGCTTCGTGTATGTCATATAGGACAACTATATGTAATTTTCACTATGAATAGCATTATTCCTGAACTTTAGGCATATCGTATAATAAAGTTAAATCATTTGTTATGTTGCGGATTGGTGAGACTTTTTACTAGTTTTCTTGAGGGAGAAATAAGATATTCCAGGAGAAACCTTTTTTCTAAATCGTGTGATTAGAGTGTTGTAACGTTTTAATGGTTCTCTCGGTTCAAGATAGTATTGCATGCATGGGAGAGAGTGCATTTTGGTCCATTTGTAAAATTGAATTTGTTTATCTTGTTTTGCGATGAAAATATACAAATGACAGTGGAAATTTTTAGAGTTTTCAATGACTTGGATATAAATCTTGCTATCCCTGCAGGACCATTTACCTCACTTCGTACCTCAATTGGCGATTTTTTTTAATTTTTAATTTGAGTGGAGGTAGGAAGGCTTTGAACTTTAATCTACGACAACAAATCTAAGTGCATGTTTGGGAAGTGATTAAAATTGGCTTAAATTATAAATATATAAAATGAGCAGTAGATAAATGGATAGCATTTGTGGGTTCTACGAAATATGTGAATAAAGATTAAGTTTAACCAATTATTAATAGTGTCAAACATGATTTAAGTTTTATTCGATATAACTTTAGATTTGGCTAAAGAGTTCTTTTTTTCTCTCTTCCTTTTTTAAATCCATTGCTACATATAGATGAGTGAAGTTTACATCTCTATATAGTGGTCAACTTTACTTCTCCAATTTGGATAAATTATAGCTATTTGTACATCTTCATTTACCACTTGAGTGATAGATGAATGATAAGACAGTTTTATAATAGTTGAATTAAATGTGTAAGATGTGAAATGTAGTGTGAAATTGTGCCAAATGTAAATTCGATAAACCAGGTTGTAAAGGAAGGTGTACAT
Organism: Fraxinus anomala; assembly: GCA_903798345.1. NCBI lineage: Eukaryota > Viridiplantae > Streptophyta > Magnoliopsida > Lamiales > Oleaceae > Fraxinus > Fraxinus anomala. The sequence goes on from CAIGRN010072076.1 coordinate 24,066, forward strand.
GTAACAAGATTGATTTTTTTTTTTTTTTTTATCGTTGCTTTTCAGAAATTCTTAACAAGATGACATTTATAATTAATGCTGTCAGGGACTATTCTAGTTCTGTTATTACGTCTATTACAATTTTTCTTTTACGAGGCTTCCATGATTTTCGTCTCTAATTTTTAAAACGGCGCTTTTTCCTTTTATGTGTCACATTTATTTTTATAAGATTGTTAGTATACATTGTAATGGGAGTAGTACTTTCATGATTATTACGTTCTTGAAACATTTGGCGATTTAGGAACACGGGGCAGGATGCCAAAAGGGGTTTTAAAGAATAATTATGGCGATTATTATTGATATCACAATGGAGTGTATATATATATATATACAAGAAAGAATCCTTCTATTATTACAGTGATTACAAGAAAAGTTTACCATATGATTGCTAAAAATACTACCCGTATTAGGCTACNAATCATTGACTTGTTTCAAAAGTTGGTGCATTGATATCACACATGCCGATAATAGAGATGTTAAACACCTTGCTTGCTATTGCTTTAGCAAGGACATTTCCTAGTTGGTTCTTGGACTATAAATGGAAAAGTAACCATCACAAAAATTGTTCATGTGCCATATACTTCCTACTTATTTAAAATTGCAAAAAACCCCTTGTTTGACATACCCCTTCCATCAAAGTCCGTTAGTTAAATCGATAAAAATAGTAAAATAATAATAATAATAATAATAATAATAATAATAATAATAATTGCAGTTGCAATACCCAAATTTTTTATTTTTTCAACGTGCATTTGATCTCTCTTTATCAATAGAAGTTGCGCTATACCATCAATGGGTAAGGATGAAATTGAGAAAAAAATATATATAAATAAATAATGAAGGTTTGAAGTTTATGTTTCTACCATACCACCACATTCCTTAACAGGTGATGAGTACACAAACAAATAAAATAAATGATTTTTCTGTCAAGTGGAAATAAACAAGTTATGAGCAAACGACTCTGATATACTAATCTTTTTACAAATTTCCCTATGTATTTTGAACTTATTTATTTTACGTTTGTTTCAGTTCCTCAGTTTTTAAAATTATACGTTGCAAGAAATGAATAATTGATAAGTGAAAGATAGTTGTTGATCATACGAAATGTTTGATTTTGAAAAATAAACTATAAGGAAGTAAAAGGAACCAATCATAGGCATCGGTGGTCATTGAACTTCTATCAAAAATTCAATCGGATTACTAAATTTTAGTTCTCAATCGGATCACTGAACTTCACTTAAATTTCAAATTTCACACATTTTGTCACCTATCATCTCCCAAACAGATAGAAATTTCTTAATTCTCGATCATACTATAAAAGGTGTTCTACATAATCACTACGGGTACCCTAGAAACAAAAATGGTAATATGAAGGTTATGATAACGTTTCTAAATTAAAAGGTCACTACAGGTACCCTAGAAACGAAAATGGTAATATGAAGGTTATGATAACGTTTCTAAATTAAAAGGTTAAAATGCATGTTTTTGGTTCTAAAACTATTGTCACGTAAATAGGCATGCGACAGGAAGAAGCAACAGGAATAAGCGACAGGGAAAGTGGCATCGACTTGATTAGTGTAATGACCATCTTGTTGTCTCAAAGACTTTCACTTGCTTGGAAGCTCACATAGCCCAACCACCAAGCAAACTCTCAAGTGGCTTGCACCCTAGTCCCTAGGTGCTGAGCTAAAGTGGGTTCAACGGTTGGCTAATGTTTCGTGGTGTACGAATAAAGGCATAATTAGTTCTACAAATCTCACTGTATTGACCATAGTGACTTGTATACTTGGCCTTCAAAGACCAAATAGAAGCTATAAAACCAGGCATCGAACGCACTATGGACATAGATTTATATAGCAACTATGCCAAGCCCTTTATTTATTGTAAAAGCCAACGATAATATGTGCACATAATGTGCTCGTAATTCAAGACTCGGAATAATTTCTTTCAAACTATGACCTTAACACTATGAATAACGCCACTCTGACAAATGCCACGTTCACTGGCTATATTTTATTCCACCCACCCACTCAGCTTATGGGTGAAATACCTGAGTCAGAAAATATTTGAAGCGAGAGAGGGAGACGAACTTGGATGAGGGCATCTTCTAAGTTGCACGCGTGATCTAAACTTCAGAGACTATTGCGAAGAATTTGGTCAGCTATGGGGAAATCAGGAGCAATATCCACAGGAACCTGGAGTGAGAAAAAAAAAATAAGAAATTTAATTATGAACTCCAACACAGTGAGAAAAGATTGTAACTTGCTCTATGTTGAGTAAGATACTATGTAATGCCTAAAATTGAACAGAAGAATAGTACTTATATGACTTTTGTAAAACATGAATTTCATCAAAGGGAAACATATACGGGAATATGTTTCTGTTAATTTAATAGAATGTTAAGTTCAGGTCAGGTCAAGTCAAGTGATTAATGGAGGTCTGAAGATAAATAAAAGAGAACAGCAAATTTTCAATTTTTTTTGTCCCGGCTGATTCTGTTTGAAATATTTGATTTCGAAGAAAAAGTGGGGAAAAAATAAAGAGATGTTGAGTTCCTTGAGGTAATTTGGAATTCCTAGCTAAAAAAAAATCATAAATTTCGGAGCATTGGTCGATTAAGTACACTTATTTATTATGGATCTACCGCATATTCAAATTTCAATGTTCAACGCGTATTCCCGAATAACCTCATTTTTCAACTATTTAACCATTTCAATTTACCGTGTTCAATGTTAGCTGGATTAGTCAACATTTATACATTGTGATGTACCAACACAATGTTATTCGTTATTTGTAACATGACTTCTTCGACTATAGATAAAACATTAGTTATTTCGTTCATGATTATGCCATGGGTACATTTTGACATAAATACAGGACCTAAATGAATGACAATAGTTAAAACGGTATGCTTACTTTTCTTTTCTTTTTTTTTTTATTTTTTTTTTTTTTTTGCAAAGAACTAATTCCAACAATTAAACTCCATAAATATTTAACAAAACAACAAAGCGCATACCTGAATCCTTTCCAGTTTTTCAAGTGCACATTTCAATGGTTGAGTCATCAAACAGTACTTTGAAAGAAGCATGTGTGCTGCGGGTTTGTCACCTTGTGCTTGCAGCGTGAGAATCTCCCGACTCAAGTTCTCAACCACACCTTCAATCTTCAGTAAGAGAAAATATAACACATGTATCAGTTCAATTCAAATGAAGTCGAGGGAATATTGAACAGATCATACCTTATCAAAGTCGACAGAGAAAGTTCCATCAGGATGTAAGACGAAGGCACCTTTGTCAAACAAATAGTTAAACTGCAGTGCCTGCCCTTTCCTGATCACGTTGACAAAAAAGGGTGCTTAATGGGAGTATTTCTAGATGTAAATTAGTATTGGAAGATAAAAATTTACCCGTGAGCTTCCTCTAAGCCAAAACGCACTGAGCGGAAACATCCCGCCAGAAAAGAAACATACATGGATTTGACTAACGTCTTCGGAAAAAAATCCTGTCCCAAGACAAGAAAATATCATAGGAAAGTAAGAAAATCTTTCTTGGACTTCAATCTCAAGAAGATTTCATTATATTAGAAACCAGGAGTGCATTTCAGGTTTGGAGAGTAAATATGTGAAATTCTTTAATCTAGAATTTAGAGAACTAGAATTTAGAGAGCAGCAAATCCAAGAAGAACCTTGAGAGAAATTCAATATGATTGATAGAAAAAATTGAAGTGAATACGGTACACAAAGTTCAGCATTTATAGACACATAATGGCTGCTAACCAACTAAACTAACAACTATAACTGTACAACAGATTCCAGCTCACGTGCTGACTGTCTAAAATGTCAACCTCAAACTAATATAACAGTCAACAGAATTCAGACTGAGGTTTCTTTCCTTTGCTTCTTGAGCCTTCAATTCCAA